>VZRO01003283.1:468305-483246 GCA_013397915.1 Daphoenositta chrysoptera | reverse complement strand
AAAAAAAAAAAAAAAAGTGGTATTTTGAATGCCAAGAAATTAATTCAATGCAATGTGAAGTAGAACACACATATTTTTTCAGGAAAACATTCACAAACATTACCTTTTCTAATAGGGCTTAGTGTATTTTGAAGTCTACATAAGAAAAAAAACCAAACTACAGATTTGATTTTCAAAGGGTAGTATCTTTGTCTTCTACTGGTTCAACAAAAAAATGGTTGTTCAGCTCTCTTTTTATTTTGGAGGAAATGAATTTCCAACTTATTAGATGCTAAGGTCTGTTCTTGAAGAAGAGAAAAAGAACATTAAGAGCAGCTAAAAAATGTCCAGTCCAAATAAATGCACTTTACTAAAAGTACAAATATCCTATGAGAAACCCTGTATAACTTTCCTAATTTGAATCTGTATGTCTATGTATGCTCATTTTGAGCTTTTTTTCTTTTAACAATGGTAAGTGCCATTTAAGTTAAAATCATATCTGAAAGTGTTTCTATCCCTGAGCAATAACCAACAGGAACATATTCCTCTGCATTTTTAATTTTTCTGGCACAAGAAGTACTCTCACATCTGTTAGGACTGATTTGGAATCACTACTCTAGGAAGACAGATTCTTTTATTTATTTCTTGAACACGATTCCCTGAAGAGTTAGAGAGGCTTCAGAGACACAAATGGGGTAACCCAGCAAAACCCCAACCTGTGCCAAGGGACAGGGGGAAATAGTTTTAACACCACAGTGCAATCTCCTGAGCCCAGGGAACTGTAACCAGCCTGGGGACTTTTACTGATTACAGTCCAAGGCAGCTTTTTAATTTCTTCCCTGGAAGCCACTGATACACATTTAGCAGTCTCAGTGGAGCTACCTGTAGATTTCTACATCTCGCTAAGAAACACTCGCTAGGAGAGGAAGGATGGAATTACAGCTAAGGAAATACACGTGCAATTCCTGGTTCTGCCACCTGAGCCTGCAGGACCTTGATCAAGTTACTCCAGTTCTCTGGAACTCTTGGCCCTGGGCAATTAATGAAAACAGCAACATTTCTAACATCACAGGGTGTGGGTTTTAGGTAACGCTAAAATGTAAGGAGGAAAACTTAAAGGAATGTGGTTGCAAAGGCAAAGTGAATAAGCCAAAAGCAGCAAAATCTCTAAGGATAAGAATAAATGGTGGCATTGCTGGCTACCTGTAGAACACAGGAACTTCTTCTCAGACTTTTGAGAAAAATTACAGGTTCCTATAGACTTAAGGGAAAAGAACACTGAAGCAGAGAATTTTAAAGCTCATACTTTTGGATTTAAACAATTTCTCTCTAAACCTCAGTCCAACACACTAGGATATAAACTTCTAAACCATTTAGGTTTCTAGATGGCAGAAAAATTATTTGGTTAATTAGTTCTTGCCCTACAGAATCAGCACTCATGAGAAGAAACTGATGGTTTTTATTGTGGTAACTGATTTGTCTGACTCAATTAAGTTAAGACTTCTTTTTTTTCCTTAGTACCAGGATGACTGTGCAATGCAGGATATTAAGGATATGAAGCTATTTCAGCTGCACATGCAGTATCCATGTGCAATTGAATATCCTCCCATACATATATATATGCACAGAGCAGCAATTGCTGCTGCTGCCCATGGTGGCACTGGGGAAAGCTAAGACTGAAGATTTGTGTTCTTTAAATATTTGCTTAATTCTCTTGAACAGAGATTTTTTTCCATTATTCACCTTGATGATTTACAATAAAAGTGATACTACCTCTGCACTTTGAGTTAGTGAATGTTATAAATAGTTTATGGAGCTTAAGAATGGGTGCTCCCTTCGAGCCAACAAAGAATGAATGTTAACACTGGTGTGAGATCACAGTCAATGTCCAGAGCCATTACTTCATGCAGGTAAGAATTCCAAACTCACTTCACTACCACTTAGCTTTATTCTGGTGTGAAGTTGCTGGTTTTATTTTAATCTAGGAAGAACAAAAAGAGCCCTGCAAGGAGAACACGTAAAAAGTCACGCACGTTCAGTGTGAGGTGGTGTTTGTATCTTAAGCCACGACACTCATGCCATGTGTTACCTATTTCTGTGACTCCTGGCACAAGTGGCTCTCCTCGAGCCAGGAGCAGCTCTGACTGTGCCACCTTCCTGCAGATGAAAGCCAAAGCTTGCCAGGGCCAGGAGCTTTCCTTCACTCCTGTGAGCTGGACAAGGTGACACCCAGACTTCCAAAAGGTTGCCGAGGACAGAGGAAGGAACAGTAGAAGCTGCTGTGCTGGAAAACTGCACTGCAACAGAATAAATCATAGGAGAGCCACAGGAGTTGCATTTTGCTCCTTCCCTTTTTTGCTAAGAGAATGAGACAGAGTATGGCCCAGGAGACAGACTCCAGACACACTCCTCTACCTAAATATGAAGACTCTAACAGGTAAAAACAACTCCCTTGCTTTAAGATGTGAGAAGTTTGTGTTTTCTCTTCGAAACTGACTTTATTTGTTTGGAGACGATCTTCCCAACTGCATTTGGAACTAATACTCAACACAGAACTATTTATACTTCTCTAAATCCTTGGCTTACAATGCCTGTTTCCTTTTTGAGCTACCTCCACTGCAAAAGGAACATTGCACAAAGAATTCTTCCCCAGGAAAAGCAAATCAGAAAGCACAAAAGATGCTACCTTTGCAAAAAATGCAGCATTCAGATATGAGATTATAATTAGGTTTCTATTCCAAGTATTTCACCGCACACTTAACCTTAGATGACTGTGCGTAAACCTTTTAATTAGCACGTTATCTTTGGAGCAATTAATATCTTGTACCTCAAATGTTATCTTCAAATTAAAACTTTCACTAGCTCAGCATTATTAATTAATCATTGTGAATCTGAGATGAAATAGACATCACTCAGGAGAAAGTCAGTGTTTTTAGAATGTCACAGCCACTGACATTTCAGAACAATTATTTAGCTGTCTTCCAGCAGCACAAGGCTATTGCCTTTAGCTTACACTGTCTTCGTAGAACATACAAAAACCCATGACATACATAAATTACATAAATCGTTTTACATCTCCAAACAAATTTTATTGTTCCATTATACAAAACATCTAACTACTGCAGTCAGGAGAAATTTTAGTTAAAAATACAAAAGCACATTTTTTAAAATCCTTAATAATCCCCTCAATACAATCACGAATCCTCCTCTCTATCAGGGCCTGTAGTAGAGCATATAGCCAGTAGCAACAATTCAAAGTAAGAAGCAATATGACTATTTGACCCTGAAGATACCAATTTAGATGAAGATCTTCTATAAGCCACCGTGCCAACCTGATTTACTGTGATGAATGAATAAATTCATAGCCTAATAGCTTGTCTCTATACATTTGATTTGAGACATTAAAAGAGGAAATAATTTCAAAAGGTGAGTGTCCTTATAAAAGAGTTTAAACCCTGGAATATTTAATTATTTTGTATCACGTATCAGATTTAATAAAAGTAAATACAAACCAGGGTAATGCGGCTACTCTCCATTAACAAATAAAGCTATCTTTTATAACAATAAATTTTCTGTGTTTAAGATAGGAACTGTCTTATGCCTGTTTATAAGCAAACAAATCTATACTGCATCCAAGGAAATTAGTATATTTCAAAGAAAACACAACAGGAATCAATTGCAAAACATTGTGTTTTCTTTAATTGGCTTAGACAATGAAAAGCATGACCTATAAATATTTAACAGACAAGATGAACATTTTCTTAGGGCTGCATCACATCTGATTCCCAGTTGTCTTTCACAATTTCTTGACTCCATACAGACTTAAACACGAACATTTTCCACAGAAATCAACGTTCTGAGCCAAACACCTGTGGACTACTCCTACTTCTTACACCTTTATTCTACTGTAATCACAAATGGAAACAAAAATCTCAGTAGCATCAAGAGATGCCTCATTGTTTTGAACTATAATTATACAGGATTGTGGTGAAACCTGCTGCTGCACACCATATATACACATACACCTCATCTATGCCAAAATATATTATGCAAACTTATAACATGCACAAAAATGTAGAAATGCCTGCAGAGCCCAACACCACAGCCAGGAACTGAGCTTCAGAGCACTACCAGGAGGTCCCTATATATCATCATCATCATCATCATCATCATCATCATCATCATCATCTCTATTTCACAGAACAAGGCAGCGAGGGACAGGCACCACAAGCCATGCCCAAGGTGACACAGCCCTGTGGTAACTGAAATGCCACTGGAACTCAAATGCCCGACTTTTATTTTAACAAACACACAGTGTTTCTTCTCCCACAGTAAAGGACAGAAAGAGAACTTGTGTTATTTTAAGAGAATACACTTTGTAGCTTGAAGTAATCAGGTTTCATGAGTTCATTTAGAAAAACCTTGAACTCCATCTGGAAACATAGGATGAAAGAAGAACAGGACAAAA
This sequence comes from Daphoenositta chrysoptera, assembly GCA_013397915.1. Taxonomy (NCBI): domain Eukaryota; kingdom Metazoa; phylum Chordata; class Aves; order Passeriformes; genus Daphoenositta; species Daphoenositta chrysoptera. The sequence continues at coordinate 478,799 of VZRO01003283.1, read as the reverse complement.
GACTGATAAAACCACCATGAATTTGATAAGGAGTGAGCTAGATTTATATCACATCCACCTTAATGTGAATAAGTTGGGGTTTTTTAAAAAAAAGATACAATTGTTCAAGCATAAAGACTCACAAAAAGTTTCACCAAAATTAATATATTTTAAATTTCTTACCAAGAAACTAGACAGCTTTCACTAGATGTTCATAATAAAATGCAGAGGAATTCTGATGGTAGTAGTTTTAAATCAAATATAATCTCTATCTAAATGCATTTTCTTTTAAAAAGTCACTGTCTTAACACAATAAGACCTGAGAAATACATTTCCTGCTGAAATTACTCCATATCTTTCATGCCACAGGGAGAAATGGAAGGAGAATAGTCCAAATGAAGTTCTATTCACTTAAACCAGTGCTAGCAAAGCCCAGAGCCCGAAGGTCGCTTTAGTGCTGCATCACAGCCACGCAATCCAGAACGGTCTGTTTGGATACTGCTGACTTTCAAACACCCCTAACCCATAAAAACCAAGATAATGGCTTACTACAAATGACTACAGCACAAAACCTACAGGTTTTCAACTACTGCTTCAAAAGCAAACCTATTTTAGATTGAATTCATCAGTACAGGAGACCGATGGACAACAAGGTAGCAAACTCCACGTGCAACTGAAGGAACCAGGGGCATCAAAGAAACCTCTTTTGTGGCCTTGCAAAGGAAATTTTTTTGGAAGAACCAAACCACGAAAGACCTGAGCCCCCCGCCTGCTGTGTTTGAGAACAGTGCACAACCTCCCCACGACTCCCAAATTGGAATGCATTCCCCCAAATTCTCCAGCCTTGAACTGTGAATAGGAATCTTCCACAGCAGCAGTGAAGACAGAGCATTTGGTTTTGCCCTCATCCCTACCCACTGGTGGTTGGTTTGTCTTTTTACAATGTTTGGTGAGAAAAATCACTTCTTTTACATGTTTCAGGCTTTGAAATTCCAAGGAATTTTATCACAAAATAATGGGAGCTTCATCAGACCCAAAGCTATGCCAGAAGTTACTCCTTTTTCTGGCACACCTATCAACTTTTCAGGTCTCAGCCTAGTAAAATTATCACATACAATAATTTAAATCTAATCTTAAACAAACCAATGCTGAACTCTGGATGAATGAAAGACATGATATATTTTAACTTTATTTTTTCTTTATTTAATCTGCAACTATTATTCAATATTTTCCTTTCCAAGGACATGATGACTCTGATTACAAAAAGAAATTTATACAGAACTTTGTAACAAACATTTTTCAATTACCTTTAATAAATCTTTGGTATAAATGTGAATGGCTGCTTATGCAGATGAAGAGCGTTAAATAATGAATTTAATGCTACTGAGCAAATGTCATTAACATTTTTTGAAGACTGGATGAACATTAGCTTTGTTGGTAAATGACATTTTGAATATTTAGGGTTTTACAAGGGTGGTTCACTTCTTTATACAGCAACAAATCTTCAGACAGTTCTTGTGTCTGGTTGTAGAAAACTACAATTGATATCTTTTCCATATATACTTAACCTCCTACAGATTTATTTGATTCTCAATAATTACTATTCTCTGGTAAGAGGCATATGTTATTACAGCACACTGCACTCCCACAAGCTGTCCACTCAGTGTATTTTAATAAATCTCTGCCAAAGCTGTATAAATTTGATCCTGTTTAAATTTAATAAGGATCAGAATATATCAAAGCACAGATTCCCATGAGAGAAATAGATATTTTGCATAGTTATTGAGTGCCCTATTCATAAATACAATGTGTAAGACCTAGACCATCAACCTTGAATTAAAAAGAAAAAGAGATTAATGTGTGCAAAGCCAGCTACTTCTTAAATAACTAGTGAAATTAGTGCTTAATAAAACATTTTCCCCATACAACTCTTAAATACAGCAGCACTGCCACAGTTTTACTATTATGATTCTAATACATAACTATTGAATATCTGCAGTATAGAAATACCTTCTCAAGTACCCTTTACAATTCTTCCACTGAAGATTTACCTACACCAGGACACAGATTCCTAAAGGTGTCACCAAAGGTTCCTCTCTGGGGCTGTGCTTTGCCCTTTTCCATTCCCTGCCTTAGGCAGGAGCAGATCAGCCACAGCCACTGCTGAACCTGAGCTGCTTTGGGACAAGGAAGAGCATAAACATGTATTTGACATCCATTGCCTTCCTTTCTCTGGAAGGATGTCTAGAGGAGGAAGAAATTCTCAATGCTCTGTTAACTCCAGGTAAATTTCGCTGATTTTATGTAATAGCCCACAAAATTTTATGTTCCATTCGGTAGCTCACGTTTCAGAGCCTGTTGTGCCAAAATACCAGGTCACATAACTGTACAAACAGATGCTGATTTAGCATCTTATGAAGAATTTTGAAGATCACTCTCATAAACAAAAATACAGCATGTATTCCTAATACAAATACATTTATGTAACTAGTTATTCAGACTCCAATGTTTTCTTTGTTTTTGCTTTAAAGAAAAAACTGTTTGTATGTAAGCAGAAAAAAACAACTCCAAACACTAAACCAGATTTTCACTAACACATGTAGAGACCACACCTGGTAGGTGCTAGTCACAGAAAGAATTCAACAGTCATCCACTGGAAAACTGCCTTCCCCATCATCAGTTTCAATTAGCAATTGTGTATATAACTATACATGCAACCTACCACTTCCAAAATAGCTCCACTTTCTTTTATCACCTTTGGTGTTTACATGCTCATACATATGGGAAGGAAATCAGACTGTATTTATACTGAATTAAAATTCATATTTTCAGAGTAAGAGCTTGAAAGTCAAAAGACAAATCATTTTACATGGAGTAGAGCTCTTTCCCAAGGGGAAAAAAATGTACTAAATCAATTTGCCATTGTTTTATAAGTCAGCTACTGAGAATGAAATTACAGACGGCTGAAATTAATGTGAGTTTTGCCATTGACTTCAATGAGCCAAAGATGTCATCCTCAGTGTTTTACTACACACAGAAGCCTGATGTTGGAATTGGTACATTACAACATAATTCAATCCATCAAAGTGAAGACAATCACATCATCACTCAATCATTGGTCCCATTCACATCTAGGGTAAGACTCATTCTTGTTTTCTTTTTCCCTTGCCATCATGTAGGTGTTGGAGCTGGGAAACACCTCAGCCACGTTTGTCAGCAATATTGCTTTATCCACTGTCAATGATGCTGGAAGTGCACACATTAAGTGCACTTATTAAGTTAAAAATTCAAACTGTATCAACTGAAATGTGTGGAAGCCACAACACAAGCAACATAGGTCTGCCAGAATATTGCCATCAAAATCCTAGCACTTAAAACACAACTACTTTGAATTAAGATCAAACAATATCATGATATAACTATTGATCCTGGGTAACACATGGCTGGGCCTTTTATGTGACACCTGTAGCAAAGGTTACAGTATGTCTTTGTTTCCAAGAATTTTTGAAGATTTTAAAAAATAGTGTTAGTTCTATTCATTTAAACATTCAGTGTTTAAGCAAAGTTAAGCTGAGTTAAGAGTATGGTGACTTGACTTCCTTACTTTTACAGGTTTGGGTCTTTCAACTTTAATGTTATTTTAACAAAGGGCCTTGTGTTTATTATGGAGATATTCTGTTGTATTTCCCTTTTCTCAGTTCATGAAATTTTCAATATAACAAGAAAAAACACAGCTCAAATTCTTATTTTGAAAACCAAATTGTCGTTTTTATTCAGCCTGTATTTTAATATAGCATCAATATTTAACTACTTCATTAAATGAAGTGTGACTTTTATAGTGAAAATGTCAGTCTTTGCAGTTCATTAAATTCATTTAAAGTATAGCTGCTTGACTTTTTTTTTTCCTGAAGGAATAAAGGACTATTAACTGAAGGCATAAACTTAGCATTAGCATGTGCTTTTTTCTTCAAATTAACATTCAAGATTTGTAACAGTCTTCACAAATTTAAGAGATTGTTTGTATCCTTTTGCATTATCCTTATTGTTATAATAGATGTCACTTTTATAGCACATACAACTGTTTATCACAGTTGGATATGACCAGTAGGATGTCACAGAGGATATTAACACGTCACGTGCTATTATGAATCTGTAGAATCCTTCAAGTAATATTAAAAATACATTATTTTTAACTGTGGCATCTGGCAAAATAAACTGTGTATGATGTAAAATGTAATAACTCTTGGAATCCAACAGGGTTTATGAGTTCTCTTTTTCTGTTTCATAAAACATTCTTTGATGAGTATCCTTTTTCTCTCAAGGAGGGTTTCTATTAACTACTGCAAAAGAACAGAGGGAAAGCACCATTTCCACAAAGGCAGCACCATGTTTTTGCCATATGTAAGAAGTCCCAGTCCATATTCTCTGGGATATGTGACCTCTGTGACTAATGTCTCTAAAACTGGAAAAGCTAATTACTTCTGGTTGATAAATTGACGTGATTATAAAATATTTTAATAAGAATAAAAATGTGTCTTTGAAATGTACTAAGACATAAAGGTGGTGATACTTCCTTTTCAACCTATTACTCCTTTCAGTGTTTGGAGTAGGTGTTAACAACAGTGAAATCTCAGGTTTGGAAGACAATCATGAGTTATTTTGCATTTTAGTGTTTAGGTCCTGTCCTTTCCTGCCCAACAAAGCAACTTGATTAAGCCACTCTCTTGTAGTAATGATCTGAATCGCTACCATGATGATTCTCACCCTTCCTATTCTCAGACTGCACTAAGCAGTCAAGGCTTAATTAATTACAACACAGATGGTGATTGGGGGAGGGGTTTGGGCATGTGACATTTTAAAGGGCTTCATTGTCATAACTGCAACATCCATCCTCTGAAAATCAGATCCTTTTCTACTGCCTTAAATGTAGAATCCAAAACATCCTACAATACATGAACATTTTGGGTACCATTACATACCACAAAGATTTAGGTTGGAACTAGGACTTTGAAAAGTATCAAATTATCCAATGCACGATTTTGAAGTTCACCACACTCCCAATTCCTCTCACACATGGGCACTTTTCTCAGTTCATGCAGCCAGCAACTGGCACCATACTACAGAGGAAGAAGAAATGTAGAATGCAGTAATTAACATCTACTAAAGTTAAAAGCTTCCTTCAAAAACCTTCTTCCAAGAATGCTGTGCACAATAAAGTTTTATTTTCTAGGAAAACTACATCTCCAAATTTGTGCTGCTACTGTGATTTGTTTTTCTATGTATCAAAAGCAACAGGGCTTCTAGGAAATCCTGATATTTGAACTACTTTCCTTTGGATGAATTTCTCTAAAGAGTACTATAGAGAATAAAAACTGAATTATCATATGGATGGAATTCTGAAGATGGAAAGAAGAAACTGAAAAACTTAGTTGTAGAAGCAACAGCCAAGTCACATATATGATAAGCTAATCAGTACCAGTGACACCTGTTCCAGATTGGGGTTTCAAATAAAGTCTTTACACACTTATTGTCTACACTGCCAAACCAAACTGATGGGCTCCATTTTAAAATCCCTTACAGCAAGGTTTCACAGGGCTAAGCGAAAATCGTTTTATTTTAGGATGTCCTGAGTTAATATGCATTTACAAAGGCAGAAGGATCCAGACAGCTGTATTAAATCACCACGGTCTAGGCAGGTCACAGTGACCAGCTCAGTCCCAATCCAGAGCCAGCTCCTCCCCAGCAGAGCAGAGATGTTATCCTGGATGTGGAGCAAGTGCTTCATTCTCCCACTGCCAGGGCCTGCCAGGCAAAGGCTGAGGCAATGCCACTCTTCCAGAACTGTTTTTATACAACAGTGCAAGCAGGATCAAATTGATCTTTGCTGCCTGTTCACCTTGTACAACCCCAGGGTCACTCATCCAACCTCTGCTCAAAGCACAGGCCACACCAAACTGAGGAACTTCTTCCTTGAAGCTTTTCTTCAGTCAGGTCTTAAAAAACATCAAGGATTTTGGGCAACCTCTTCCAATACTCTGTTATCCTCAAAATGATTTTTTTTCCTCTTTACATCGAGTCTGAAACTCTCAGCTTGTGCCTGTTACCTCTCAACCTCCAACTGTGACCCCTTGTGCAGAGCCTGGCCCCATCTCCTCACAGGTACTGGGGGGGTTTCAAGCCCCCTGAAGTTTCCCTTCCCCAGGCTGGTCAAGTCCTGCTCCCCGAGCCTCTGATCACAGGGCAATCCTGTCAGTGCAGCCTCTCACTCCAGCTTTTTATGTTTCAGTCCACCAGGACCCCCTGGTCCTTGCCAAGGGATGTGCTTCCCTGCCAGTCAGAGCCCAGCCCACACCTCCCAAACCAGCACACCATAAGCAATGTTTGATACATTAGGCCAAGGATAAATACATTGTCATCGAGTTTCAGGGGTCTGGGGTGCTACAAAATCCTCAGGCATTCCCTTTTGTAAAGTCCACTTAACAAGAAAAATTATTCTTTTTTATTTTTTTTATCCAGATAAAATAGTTCATTACCCATTCTGATGCACAAGCATAAACAAAATCCCATTTTTAGTACTTAGCAGCCAAAACAGGAAGAATAAGTATTTTGGACAACTGAGGTTTTGAAGAAAAATTTTAATCAGCTATAGTCACCTGCTTCAAAGTTTAACTTTCAACTATTTCAACCCCCTCTTCAAAAAAAGACAAAGCTAGAATCTTCTTGAAAAAAATTCTATACTTGTTTTTAATCACATTTTAATAGCACAAAATTAATATAGCTGTCCTGGGACATATTAAGAAATAGCAGCAATGAAATTTAGCAATAAGATTTTTGCAATTAAACTGCCTTATAACCAAGCAGCAGATCTTCACAGTACATTTCAGAGCTCACTAATTCTCACAAAATCACGCTGCAAATGCAAATAATCAGATATCTAAACATGAAGCTACCAGTGCTCAGAAGGAGCCATCTAATTCCTAAAACCTCAGAACTACCAGATATTTACTATTGTTGAATTTTTATGAACTTCTGAGATTACTCTAAAGATTTCTTGAGTCTGAAACTCAAAACCAGTTCAGCCAAATGAACACTTCCAAAACCATCAGCGTGCCAAATCCAGTGCTATGAATGAGAGGCTTTCAAAGAGATCTGTGATCTACCAGGTCTTTGTGCCACACACTTGGGCCATCTCTGTGGTAAACAATAACTAAGTTCATTCCACTCTAGTTGAAGAATTCTCAAGATACTGTTTGCTGACATACAACTTCTGCAGTTTTACCCTTATTTCAAAGAAAATTACTTGGATGAAGTTTCAATTTTGTATACTCTAACCAGAGGACCATTTCAAGAAGCCAACAGACAATCTTTGTTTAGGATGAAGAAACACACCACCTACATTTTTCTATCATGCAACAGGCCTGGAAAAGGAAATACATGGAAAAAAAAAATCATTACATCAATTAGAAAGATGTGATGTTAATAATAATGATGGTAATAGAGGACAGCAGAAATTTCCCTAAATGAGTAGGTAAGTAATTATGCTGGTTTTTTTTTTTTTTTACACTGAACTAAAAATATATAAACATGAACACCACAGGATAAAATACAAAGCATATTTCCTGGGAATGCTGTGTTCTCAGGAACTGAGGCAGTTACCAGTTAGCAGAGCACGGAGGTGAGGAAGCAGATGAGTCCTGGATGTGCACTTGCAAAACTCCCACATCAAGACAAACTATCTAGTGATTTAATACCACACTTCTAGAGACTGTCAGGGCTCCAGATGTGGATTGTTCCACCACCTCTTTCAGATGCATAAAGGCCTTTCCCTCCGTCCTCCCCACCACCAAGGAAAAGCTCACCACTTCTGAAGGAAGAACTGAACAGCCTCTCCACATTCACTTACAGATACTAGATAACCACCCACCATCTATAAATCTCATTTCTATTTGTTTTCCACGATAAAATTAGACTTTGGACATGAATTTTCGTTCCTAGCTGTTATGCAATGCTCCAAAATTGTTATTAAGTGTGTCAGTAACCATCACATGTGTGGTTGCCTTGCCCAGAGTCTCAGACTCACTCTAAGACTCACAGATTACATAACACAAATTCAGTATCACATATTTAGGAATGTAAAGATGAAACCTAAAAGAACAACATTAAACAAGATTAAAAGTACAGCCAACCCCATGGCCTGTGTTTCACCCAACCACATTTACAATCAACTCTGAGCCTTAGGAGTGGCTCCTGCTCCTTCCCTATGTGAAGGCTGCCTCAGCAGCTCAGCCCTCTGGAGAGAAAGGCTTTCCTCTCATTCTCAGTCTGAGCTCATGGCCAGTGTTTGTTCAGCCACGCTTGGAACAACACTGTTTTCTTTCTCACCCTGCTCTATCCATTTATTGCTGTTAGGCCATAGATACTCCAGGGCTCTTATGTCTTCTTTTCCTAAGAAAAATAAATTCTCCAATATAAGGTACTTATAAAAAAACGCCCAAAATTTTCTGCCAGACCTGCAATTTTATGTACCAGTTCTTTCACATTTCAGACATGATTATCTACACCTTCTCAGCTGAATATAGCATTTTCCTTCATTGTTGTTTGGTATCTAAGCCAAAGAAAGCATAATAATCATTCATTTATTTAGTAAAAGTACAGACAAAACCAGTGAGGCCAATGTGTTGCTTCTGGTAAGGACGAGAGGCCAGCAGAACTGGTGTTTTCCACCAGCCAGAGTTAACACCTGCCAACACCACAGCCTGTCCTCACATAAAGCAGCAGCAGCAGCACTGATTCCTTTGTCTCGTCAGCAGGTACAAAAAACTGGCTTTATCCTTTTTGGAAATGAATGGTTCGGTGCCCAAGAAACTACCACTTCAAAATACACCCTCTGAGCTGAATTTTTCCCAGCAAGTTTATGAAGCTCAATTCAAAAGCAGATATAAGTCTCTTGTTCAAAGAGAGTATATTCCTGTGTGCAAGAGCAGGATTGCACCCTTTCCTTTTGAGTCCACAGAAGATTTTCTTACAAAGTAAGGAAGAGAAAGAAAAAGCTGAGTATGTTTTAAGTCAGTTCTTACATGAAGTTCAGTTTGTTTGTCTCATTGATTTATTATCTTTTTTAAGATAAACATAAATCAGCTTCACAGGGAAAACTTCAGTAGCTGGGATCAATAAGCAACTGGCCTTGCTCTAGCATACATACTGAGATTCATCATCTAAAATCTTTCTATTTCTTATTTCTGCATTCAAAGATCCCTGGCTACTAGACTTTTGGGGGAAAAGGCTACAGATAGGAGCTCCTTTGCTTGGGTGCCATAAATAAACCAAATGGGGAAGCAAAGATGAACCTGTCTCTTTCTTCTGATCAAATGAGAACCAAATATCAGTTCTTTAAAATGTAGGGGGAATTTTAAAATTGGAATAACATGTATTTTCACCTCTTTCTACCCCTGCTCCTTGCCACCAAAAGAAAGAAGTTTAGGAACTTAGAGAGACTGAAAACACTTGATCTTCAAATTGTAAATATTTGTCAGTGTCCCCAAGCCACCATTCCCTCTTTCTCCTCAAGGTGTTTCACATCTATTTCTCTATCCTTTTAAATAAACAAATGGCCATTTCCTTTGGCAACAGAGAATGCAAAGACTGCTTCCTTCCACAGAAGTGGGGTAGATGAAGCAAAACTCTAAGAATGAGCAAAATAAAAAAAAAATTGGAAAACAGTATTGTTAAAGACAAGTAGAAGATCAAAGATTTCTCACTGTCAGAACTCTGTGTCAGATTTGTGGTGCATTGGTTGCACTCACTGTAGCTGCAAAGGGTTACATCTGGGGGAGCAGAAAGCAAAATGTATCCTTGTACCAGATCTCACCGACACAGAGAATAAAGGAAATTCAGAACATCTACAAATGCTTTATTTAGTCTAAAATTCTATGGAGACATACTTATACTATTATGATTTCTAGACTTTATCCTTTCATATGCATTTAAAATACTCTATTGACGTCATGGTATTTTAATGGACTCCTTTTTAAGTCACAGAAACAGTCAGAATGAGGCATAACAACAGTGCTCACCTGCAGTTAGTCATAATGAATCGAGCTCTTTATCACTGCCTCGCACTTATGCCTCATGATGCAATAGCCTTAAAAACTTCTATTTAGAAATAATTCTGCATAAACACACAAATAATATGGAATATGATGCAGGGTGCACTATAATGGAACTCAGTTCATTAGCAATCCTAAAGCTACAAGCATTGAAAAGGAGCCCCACGATCTCCAGAGAAGATGTTTGTACCCCAATATAGGTATTCTGTGCAGGAGCAAAGTGCCCCTCCCCACATTTTCCAAGCAGTGGAACCTTGTTAGAACTGGTGCAGACCAATACACATTGTCTGAGCTTTAAAAATGTGTGACTGTCCAGGAGTCACGTTTTCGATTTCACATTTATTAGTTACATGTATTACGAGTAATAGCTGCCAATTTTCTTTACAAAACCCAACACAAACCTCAAAAA
>VZRO01003283.1:458054-468269 GCA_013397915.1 Daphoenositta chrysoptera | reverse complement strand
AAAAAAAAAACCAACAAACCAAGCCCTTTAATATGTTATCAAGTGAAGAATCAGGATTCTTTTCTGGTATGTAAACTCTCCACCAGACTATTAACAGAAGGGCAAATTCTGAGACCTTCCTTGAAAAATTGCTATTTACTAGACAAGAATAAGGGAGATAGGCAGCACACTTGTATGATATGTTATCACCAGCAATATATTTGTGCTGATAGAAGTCAAAGCCAATCTTCACCATCCCTACTCAAACACTTTCTAGCAGAGAAGACAGAAAAAGGCTGCTATCCTATCACAAGTTGTTTGCCAACTAAATTTAGAAAAACAGTTTGCTACTTAAACTGGGCAAGCCATAGCTACAGATTGAGGCAAAATAAACACAGAAGCTCACACTACCATTCTATAGCTGTTTTTTGCGAAGAATTACAGGTAGAAGAGCAAGATTGATCTCTAAACTGCACACTGGACATATCACACATCTGGGTACGCACAACATTGAAGTGCTGTTTGCCTGCTTGAGTAGCTATTTAATCAACGTATTTTCCTTTCATATGATCTCTGATTAATCGCTCTGAGTCATATTTAGAAAGACACTGCCTGTCTTTCACCCAATTCAGTCAGAGCTGCACATACACGGAGATTCTGTCCCAGTTGTGGGTGGCTCCAAGAACGCCAGGTTTTTGATCTGTGCCACAGCCAGCGAGCCCAAGCCAGAGCAGAGCAGAGCCACGGGGAGAGGAGAAAGCCACCCAAGGAATGTGCTGATGCAGAGCACGCTCCTAGAGCCCTCTGCCAGCAGAGGCACCCACAAAGCCGATTCCAGAGAGGGAAGATCTCAGAACAAGCCATCCTCTGCACAGGGCAGGACTGGGTGAGCCGGGGCACTGACCCACGGCACTGGAGCCAGCGATGCCCAGGGACAGCAGAGCCAGAGCCCGCTGCAAACAGAGCCCGCTGAGACACCCTGGGAACAGAGACTGCCCTCACGGGTGCCTTGTCACACCCTCAGAGCAGTTACAGCAGCCATACAACACCCAGTGCACCTTACAAGCATCATCCAAGAGCCCAGCACAGAGCTGTTACGTTAAAAGAGGCTTAGGTGAAGGTACGAGAATGAAACAAAGGCACTTCTGCTCTGTCATGAGCAGCAGGTAGATCTCTATCATGGAAGCAGTGATGCAAGCCACTGTTTAGGAAGGCTGGCTGCCCTGTGTGACATAACATCTGATTTACCACTCCACATGCTCTCCTTGGGTCTCAGCTGCACCACCATGGGAGCATAAAGATAGCTCTAAGTAGGTTTTAAAAACGTCAGGAGGAAAGGACAGCAGAAGCATCTGTTAAATCCTTTTATTTAATAATATCCTGAAATTGCAAATTATTTGGCAGGACAAAATAAATTGATACAAATTACTTCATCTTATCATTTGAAATACAGCTATTGGACACTCTCATAAAACCACAAGCAGAAAGTCACATAGGTATAAACATATTATTTACTCTCATGATTGCTTTGTAGTGCAAACCTATACTAAGCTCTTGTGTTTGCACCTCAGTGTATTTACATCTGTGGTTTGTCCCGTTTAGTTTTGAGATCAGTCTTGTTTTTACTTACAGTTCTGCTGTGAAAAAGAGCAGAGAATGCATTGTAAAATTCTGTTTCTTTTACCACATGTATAGAATAGGCTTCTTTTAAATGTAAAGTATACTGCTTATTTATAACTGTATCAAGCAAAACAACAGGAGAAAAAAGAACCATGTTGGGTTGTGGTAGGAAACCACAAATACCAAGTTTTTTGATGCAAGAGATCAATAGCACAATATCCCCATATTTACATGGCCACCTATTATTATCATAATTTCAGCCACATGCTTATCAGGAACCCACAAAAGTAACAGCATTAACCTACTAAAGCAAACAAAATGATTATTTTTCCATGCCTAATAAAATTCTTCTTTATTTAAAGAAAATAAATAGTGGCTGCTAATCCTCTATCAGGCAAACAGTTTACTGATAAAAGTACAGTTTAACAAAAGCATTTTACTAATAATAAATACTGAAATACAGTATCCAAAACCATTCAAAAATTCAACTATTTGTACAAGCTTTACAACCATAAAGGGAGTATCCTAAAAAGAACAGCAGATAAATATGATCTGCTCTGAAAATAACCTACTCCAACATTCAGCAATTGATTTCTGCATGGTTTTAACACCATTTTCATATCAAAATTAGACAGTTAATCAATATTGAGGTGTTTAAATATGTCCTGAACCTACAAACTTTTAGATAATTCAGTGACTTTGAATACAGGAGTTGTCCCATTGGGATAGAAAGGATGATTCATAAAGCTCATGTTGTTTCCTTGCAAGAAAACTACAAAAAATCCACAAGGACAACAAAAACAAACAAACAAACAAAGCCCCACCCCAAAACAAACCAAAAAAACGCTCCTTTATTAATTTGGATGTCTAAAACTATTTCGATTTTAGGTCCCTATTTAATTTCTCTCAAATTAACTGTTTAGAGAACTACAATATAAACTATGACCACTTAGAATGCCAACCAAACACAGCAGAGTTTCTCTTGACAAAATTTCTTAAGGAGAGCAAATGGAGAGATGAAGACACCTCACCTCAAGTGACTAAAACCATTTGCATGTAGACTTCATTTCCCACAAACTCTACCATACAAATAATTTTATGTGCCTGCAGCCTTTTGTTATGTTGCCCAGTTGATCAGAACTCTTCAGAATATTCAATGTAGAGCAGGAAAATGCAAATGAAAATTTATCTGTCTGAGAAATGCTCTGCTTTAACATAACGATTTAACAGAACCATCAATTGCATACTTGGAAAGTGAGGAGATCCCTGTGCTGCTGCCTCTGCAGCTCTCACCCCAGCCAGCAGCTGAGACCTCTGGTCCCCTATTTCAGAGGCTGCCAGTTCAAATCCTGGCGTTTCACCCCAACACTCCCTTTGTTTTTAACCTATGTCACAACCCACTCTTTTCCACCTTAGTCTTGGCTCTCACAAGCCTTTGGCCAGGAATGATAATATGTGGCTGTAGTGACCCAAACCATCAGAAGGGCTACTACTTTAAAACAGTGATAATAAAACATTGAATTGATAAAAATTTCTCACATGAAATACCAAGGTCAGGTCTGATCTAATGTATATATAAGTGAAAGATGCCCACATTGAATGAGTATTCTGTGAATGTAAAAAACTTCGATACAAGGGATACTTTCAACTTCCAGCTGTCGAGAATGGATTGCTTTTCTTTTCCCTCTTGATGTGGAGCTTCTCAACAAAATGTGGCTGCTGGGCAAACTGGTTGTGCAGGAGTAAACAGCAAACACTGATGCCAAGAGCTGGAACTTGTACTACACAACCAAACTGAAAACTAGATGAACTGTTTGCTTAAAACAGTTTTCATTTTCAATTATCAACTAACATTGTCTAGTTTCAGTAGCACGCCTTTGCCAACACAATTCAGTCTGCAGCACTGGTCAATCATACTTCCAGCACTCTGCATATAGGACTTAGTTATTTTTAATGTGATGAAAACAGTATTTTCAGCTAATCTGTCCTCCACTTCCATGAAGTGAATGAAGACGTTCGTGAAAACATTTGTTTGTATACTCAAGGTACCAATGGTAGAAGCAGCTGTGTAATGACAGTCTCCCCTTTTGGTTTAGTATTTCAGCTGTCTGTAATACCTGTGACTTTTAATACATTGTTTCAGGTATAAACAGAGAGAATACATTCAAAGCAGCATTTGGACTGTTTTGACACATGCTAACATGCAGTGGAAAAGATATGAAATAGAAATCTTGTTACAAAAATAAATAATGAATAACGTGGCAGCAAGCATGATCTCATCAAAGTCTTCATCTCAACAGAGCACAGAGGCAAAGACCAGAAGGCTCTTGTGTGACATTGTTATCTAAAGTCCTGATTAGATTTTCACCTCAGAGTTCTCAATTTTGGTAGCAATCATCGCAGAGATACTATGGTGACTGGCACTCTATAAATACATCACACAGACAGGTAACAGTACAGAACACAGCTATCAGATAAGAGTCTGAAGCATTTGAAAATTCAACCCTGCCATTAGGTCTGTATAACAGTACTCAATTTTACGGCAGTAGAAATGTGATTACAGATAAAAAGGCAGGATTAGTGCTGTACAAATTCTTCTCCTCTTAAATTTGATCATCATCATTCAATAGCATTACTTGGGTTTCTAGGGAGTATCAGAATTCAACAAATATATAGGCATGTATTAACTGTAAATTTAATAAAAGCTGCAGCACAAACCACAGGTCACAGTTTGACTGGCCTCGCTTTGTCAGACACTGCACAAAACTGTAACAAATGAATCACACAACTGAGAGCCTCCTCTCCAGTATCTGCCAAAGAATACAGGCTGTGATTTCCTGTGCTTCTATTTGAGATTTTATTATAAATTTGTGATAATTCATTATAAGGTTAGGCTGGACTGGGTACCTCTCTGTGAAGTACTACATGGTGTGCTATGGGTGATTCCATGGGAATGAGGTCCTTGTCACCACAGTGGATTTGCTCAATGTTTCCTCACTCCAGAGCCAGAGAGGTAAAGTGGCTCTCCATGTCCATGGCACACATACCCCAGGGTTGTGATTGCTACAGAATATAACTATTTTTAAAACCCCACCCATTACTTATTTCCACACATACCTTAAGTACTCTAAATATCTCTAAGCATTCAATTCAAACTCTTCATATATTACTGCACATTATTACAAGCATCTTACTAGCATGGTTGTAATCCACTGTAATGAAAACATCTAAAAAAGTATTTCCAAAATTTGACTTCTACTAACTATATTTTGTATACAACCAACTCTCAGCCAACAAATGGTACAATCAGTATAGGAGCAACAGAAAAACTGTACACTGCCCAGTCCAAACAGAGTCACCATTCCAGGTGCTCATTCTGAGCACCACATTTCTTGCACAGTTGCTGCCTGTGGCGTGCAGGGGTTTCCTTTCACAGCCAGCTCTTCAGAAAACCTCAGGGGTGACCGTGCCTGGAAAACAGCACAGTGCAAGGTGGGGTGATGATACAAATTATAATTTTCATTCTGATGGACATACTCATTTCACTTCCTCTTCCAGGGACTAGGAATCACATATCCAACAATTTTAGTGCTGGATTGCACAGCCAAATATTTTGGGCACTTTTTTGCTCCCTAGCAGTAGTTGCCTACCTAGTCCTGAGGTTTTGAGATATCCAAGGCAGGGGGGCTGGCTGTTCTGGGAAAGTTGCAGTTCAGCAAACTTGCCACATGTGCCAGAACACCCGTGGAAAATACTGCCGATAAAATGTCATTTACTGAGTCGATATTGCAGCAGAAAGTTCCCAATCCCCTGCCTAAACTCTCTCCAGCAAGACCTGCATTTGTGTCTCTGCTCCACATCTCTACTTTCGGGAGCTCCCTGGTGCTTTGTGGCCCCCTCCCATCAGCCGGGGCCACCTCTGTCCCGGTCAGGCTGTGGGCACACACATGGCCACAGCAGCTGAGCCTGCCCCGGCTGCAGCAGAGCAGAGCCCCGGTGTAAACCAGCATCTCTGCAGGGCAGCTGAGTGAGCATGGAGCTGTCTGTCTTAGCCACATCCATGCACCCATTGTCTCTCACCATCTGCTGCAGGAGAGGAAAACCTATGCATATAGAGCCACACTAAATTTGCAAGAAGAGTAGTTTTAAATCATTTGCATAACTGTAATCCACTTTTTCCTAACGACACACACTAATAGGAATGACTTAGAGCCCCAGTTCAGCTGCTACTAAACTACTGCTGTCTTTGCTTTACCTCTGGAAGAACAAGATAAACTTCCTGAGCTTCCTTTGTAAAATGAAAAACATTTCAGCCAAAAACATCAAGGTTTGACAATCTCATATGTATGGCAGTGCCTAAACTAAGGTATGTATGTTTGAAATTTGTATCCTTCAAGGAAAATCTGTGTAGTAGAGATAAACATTATAAAATGTAGGCAGATAAATAATGAAGTAAGGATTCTGGAATTTAATATGATAACTCAAGCAGTGAGCTGTATGTATTTAGGTTTTGGAGTTTTCACTTTTTCCAAATAGCATTATAAGAATTACAGTTCCTTTAAAAAAAAAAAGAAGAAAGTATATGCCAGGATGAATACTAGTTCCCTAAATATTTTTAGTACAAGACATATAATTTACTCAATAAGTGAAAAAGTTTGTTTAGAAAAAGCTACTCAACTGTAGTGAATGTCCAAAATCATTCTCCATCTGCAGAACCATAAAAGGGCTCAAAACAGAAGCAGAATGTTCTACAACAGCTGGTCTCTTTCAACTTTCTGTAATTTTTATGGCTCCTTTTTGGTGAATTTTTTTTTAGTACACTGCAGCAGGATTCTTCTAGAAGCAGGCAAACCATGATTCCACTTGTGCAATTCCATGGAGCAGAAGTGGATCGCTGTTATCCTGAACCACCACCAGCCAGACACATGCAGGGTCAAGTTATGTACTCTCACATCAGGACTGAAAACTTATCAAATATGGCCCTGATCCAGCAAAGCACTTAAGCACATGCTTTACTTTAAACATGTAAGTAATCCTATTAGAGTAAATGAGATTCAGCATAAACCACTGGACTGAATCTCAGAATACCTTGGTTGTGGCCCTGATTATGTCAGTGACCGACTGTGCAGCCTTGGAGAAATCACTGCACTTCTGTGTCTGTATTTCCTCTTTTGCCCTCCACATGTGCATGCCATGTTGCCACCATCTCAACAAAAGTAATCCCAGTGAATCTTCTAGAAACTGCTGTGCCACCAACCATGGCAGGGATGCTTATGTCGTTTTCAAATGCCTGTCATGTACTCAACACCAACTCTCCTCCAAAAAACCCCAAGATGACATCCCTTACCCTTAGGTCTTCCTATCCAGTATTGACCACCAATCTGAAAAGCACAACGTTGCACTTCCACAGCATTTGGGATGGAATCCAGCTGAAGGGTACCTGCAGGTCAGGGCCAGGACAGCTCCTCAGCATGCCTGGCTCCAAACCCAGGACTCGGGATGCAGCTCCCCTCTCACCTCTGACCCTTCCTCACCGGGCACCCAGAGACCCCAAGTCCTGTTTGGGGGTCCACGGGTCAGTCTGCCACATTCCTGCCAGTGTTGTACCCGATCCAGCAAAGCAACCCTGCAGACCAAATTTTCCAGCTCCTGGGAGCTCCTGTTTAAAGCACACAGGTGGAAGGCAGCATCGTCTCACAGGGTGCAATGTATTTGCACTAAAAGGCTTTATATTTGATATTTTTAGACACTATGATGCAAGATACAATTTTCCACACACAGGCCATACGCCATCAACTCTGTGTCTTAATGATCCTGAGAATATTTTCACATAAATAATTCTGCTTTTGCACATATATACAACCATGCAGTCTGTTTACTCTTGCCATCACGCTGCTTCCCGGCAGTTGTCTCAGGCAATGTCACTGTCACAAGGAGAATATGGATTCAGCTCCTAACAATGAAGCAGGCATGGATGAGTGGGCAGGATACTCAAATGAGTTTCAGAAAGACTTGAGGTGAAATACTGTCCCTAGTGAAATCAATAACAGTTCTCCCATTTACTTCAGCAGAGTAAATATTTCAGCCCTTTTTTTTCGGTGCCTTCTGGTCATCTCAGTACCTAACAGAACAATCATTTATTTTCCTTAGAAACACAGGGAAAAGGATGGAAGACAAGGAAAGCAAGGCAGGGAGGCAAAGATGTGCTCTTTTTATCAGAATAATTTAAAAAACCCCAAACTTACAATTATTCCTATAGCTACAGATTATACACAAGGCAGAAAATGAGATTAGATTAACACAGTTAAGACCATCCTTTCTAGGAACTCATTCACAAATTCTTCTTCTTTCCTTGAAACACCTGTACACCACGTTGCTGTTTTCCCAGCTGAGCCAATGAAGAGCTCACAGCAACGGCAACACAATTCCGCATGTGTCAGCCTGCTCCGGATGAGGCCTTTTGCATACAAAGATATCTATTATAAGACACAAGCATCATGAGCTGTACTCTGTTAATTAAAATATTTTCTGCTGCAGACTGGAAGCCTGGCCTAGGAGGTACTTGCCAAAATTATGGAGTACAGAAACTGAAATGTGTTCCTGAATAGGTCAAAAGTTACTTACTTTTGACTTTTTCTGAATGCATGCTCTGTTCTCATTGGACAACGATGGGAAATACAGTCAAAAGGTTATATATAACTGCACTAGCAGCAGGTTAAATGGACACAAGAAACTACCGGTTTCCAAAAAATATTAAAAATTTTGGACGTACAAAAAAATTTCAGAAAGAGCTTATAGAGTAACCTGCACCTGAGCCTGAATCCATCCATGCCGTGCCTAACACAGGAAAGTCACGGAACAAGTGAAATTTACAGTAAACACGCCGGCTGCCAGTGAGTGCCGCGAGTTTCCAAAATTAGCCGGCGTATCAGCCGACAGCGGCCATGCACTGTGCATTTCGGAGCTCCCGGAGTCCTTAGCAGCGCCCAGAGCCGGGGCTGACATCCCGTCTTTAATTCACGCCCGGCGCGCTCCCCGCCCGCGCCCAACAAAGCGGCGCGCAGGGGCCCGCGGGGGCGCATGCGCGGGGCGGGGGAGCGGGGCCGGACAGACGGACACGGACCGGACAGACGGACACGGACCGGACAGACGGACAGACGGACACGGACCGGGCCGGACAGCCGGACACGGACCGGACAGACGGACACGGACCGGACAGACGGACAGACGGACAGACGGACACGGACCGGACCGCCGGACANCGGACACGGACCGGGCCCGGACAGACGGACACGGACCGGGCCCGGACAGCCGGACAGCCGGACACGGACCGGGCCCGGACAGACGGACACGGACCGGGCCCGGACAGCCGGACAGCCGGACACGGACCGGGCCCGGACAGACGGACACGGACCGGGCCCGGACAGCCGGACAGCCGGACACGGACCGGGCCCGGACAGACGGACACGGACCGGGCCCGGACAGCCGGACAGCCGGACACGGACCGGGCCCGGACAGACGGACACGGACCGGGCCCGGACAGCCGGACAGCCGGACACGGACCGGGCCCGGACAGACGGACACGGACCGGGCCCGGACAGCCGGACAGCCGGACACGGACCGGGCCCGGACAGACGGACACGGACCGGGCCCGGACAGCCGGACAGCCGGACACGGACCGGGCCCGGACAGACGGACACGGACCGGGCCCGGACAGCCGGACATGGACCGGGCCCGGACAGCCGGACATGGACCGGGCCCGGACAGCCGGACACTGCCAAACTCCAGCGGCCGCCGCTCCGAGCGGCTGCAGCCCAAAGCCACGCCACAGTCCGCCCGCGACAGCTCCAAACGCCCTTTCTCCAGGAGAAAGTTTTCTCCGGCTACTGAATCTGCTTGAACCCGCGCTGCTTCTCTCTCTGAAAGTGAGCTTTGTATTTCAGCAAAGTTTATGTCTTCACTTGGAAAGGGTTTTTTAAAACAACAGGACTTAACGTAAGTTTAGGCTTTATGCAGCACCCTTCTTGTCCCCAGCATCTCATACAGTGCTTCACAAAAGGCCCCAGAGGTTGGACAAACATAGCACCAGGAAAAACACAGTGTGAAAGGGATCTTTATGTGCATGTGTGAGGGCCCAGTGCTAATAGCTCAATGTGCTATTGACACATCACAGTGCAAACAGCTAAGTCTTTTTCAAAATAGCATGAGTCACAGTGTCATTCTCAACTTTGCCTTTCCCAGATTTGGGTAATTTGTGAAACAAATCATCCCCGCATTATTAAAACATATTTCTGTAAATGAAGGTAAGACACTGGGAAATTACTGTTGCTTCTGACTGTAACGTTTACTCCAAACGCTGCACATGCCGCAAAGGTGCGAATAGACAGAAGTGGTACTGCAACTTCTCTGACAGCCCTCACCAAAGCAGAGCTTTAGTTACCTTCCTGTACCAGCAGCTGATGTACTTTTAGATAATCCTCCCGTTTGGATAATCCTCTAGTTAGGAACTGGCCATAACAGAGCCGCACTGAGCCGAGAGAACAGAGCAGAGGGAGGCTCCGTCCTCTCCTCGGAGGGCAGTCCGAGCCCACCGGGCTCTGCCCGACGCTCCCGGAG
>VZRO01003283.1:370790-456827 GCA_013397915.1 Daphoenositta chrysoptera | reverse complement strand
TTTTTGGTAATGCACTTTATCGATTCACACCTCTGCCTTGCTGCGTCAGGTCGGTAGCAGAAGAAATGAGATCTTTCTAAGGTGCTGTCAAGAGCAGGACTTTAAACCACAGTAGCCTGCCTCACTCACAGAATCCTCCTCACACTCTCTAAGTCTCCGGGTGATGAGTCAAAGCGACCCGCTAATAACCCAAATTTGTTTAGTCAGTCATAGGCACAGCCCAGCCGTATCTGCTCCCTTGCCGGAGCTTTGCTGACCCGAAAATGTGCTCCAGAACTTTTGGAGAAAACACTAAAACAGTACAAGGCCTTTTAACCTTGTGACTTGAGCCCTGCAGACGAGGTGCAAGGAAGAAGGATGAAAACACACCCTGGACTCAAGGCTCCCATGACAGGGAGAGAATTGTCTTTTGGTTCTAGGGAAGATTCCCGGGCAGTTCTTATACAGCTGAAAGTATGCCCCAGATAGGGTTTCCATCATTCGGTTGCAAAATGGCAATGATAACGCAGGTATACAGATTTAACTGTACAACAGCAGCAAGACCTTCTCTGAAGGACAGACATCCTGGGCCCGTGCTCAGTCCCACTTCTGACTGACGCCAGCCTCAGGAGCTTACTGGATACTTCATCTCCAGGCAGGATTTTGTGCTAAAAACATTGGGAGCAAACTGTAAACAGTCAATAGCTACATCATGTAGAAAGGAACGTTGTCCCAACTCCATTCCTAGAAATCTTATGTTCAATATTTGTGGTGGCATAAGTAGCTCCTGATTGCACAGGACATGCGAGATCACACTTAGAATAGAAGATCTCTAACATGGTATTTTACACTAAGAGCAGAATTTGACATAGCACAGTTATTTAATACAAAATATGTTTGTCTTTCCACAGATTATCCAGAATTTAAATTTCTAGAAAACTGTGTATGAATGGGTAAATGCCTCGATAGCAAAGATAACAGGCATACTCTGTCAAGTACCTAATCCAATTTCATATTCATTGTGGCAAGCATTTTTACCCAAAGGGATAAGACTGCAAAATGTACTCTGTTGCTAGAAGAGAAATGGTTAAGGAACATACAACACAGAGTATTCACACAGGCACACCCCATATCTGTGGCAAAAAGTTACTTATGCTCCTCAGAGAAACAAATTGCCCAAAAAAAAGACAATGCAACTGAATCAGAATGCAACATTGCATTCATTAGAGCATTTCTCCAACACAGTGATGGAAAAGAGGTAGTGTACAGGCACAGCAAACACCATTCAATTGGGGCTAATAAAGTAATACTAGCTTTTAGTCTTTGGTGAGTAACATTTCCATAAACCCAAGTGCACATGTTAGATAAAGCAGATTCTCAGGTATAGGAACAGATCGTAGGCCCCAAGTTCTGGAGTGCTCTGCTATATGAACACAGCTACTTCCCACTGCCTAACTCTGGGTCTCAGCACTTTCAATGAAATCTGAAAGCATATTTCCACCGAATTCAGAGGAAAACGACATCAGAGAGGAAGGAGCAGCAGGATCCCAAGCAGGCACTGGGAGGCTGCAGAGCTGTGTGCTCCAGGGCCCTGGGCAGTGCCCTGGCTGGACACAGCTCCTGCCTGGGCACAGCTCCTGCCTGGCAGCTCAGCCCTGCTCCCCTCTCCTGCCCCGCTCCAGCAGTGGCCTCTGCTCCGGGAACAGGAGCAGGAGGCACCAGGTGGGGATGTAAACAGTGATGATTTTAAGTGTTCTGCTGTTTCCAACACAGTTTCTTCTGAAAGTAACAGGCACAACAGTAATACCTCAAAATACTCCATTTTGACATCGCTGGCTCAGAAAGTTAATGTAAAATCGAAACAGACTAAGTCAGCATTAAAAAAAAAAGGTACTACATTCAAGGTAGGCAAAACACCCCCAAGGTATTATTTGGTGAAAATTTTTGAAATACTGGCTGTTTATACTGTCGTGAAACTAAAACAGAACTTCTGTTCGAAACTTTTGTTTCCAACAAAACAAAAAATTCCGATTCCTGGCTATAATCTACCTTTGTCACCTCTACCTAGTGCCCAAAGTAAGGCTTTTGCAGAACTAGTACGACTGCAGTGAAATTAATAAGTGATCTAAAATGATCTAAAGAAAAACAAAAGAGGAACTGGGATATATATGCTAATTTTTTTTCTTTTTTAAAAAAATATGGTTTATGTGATACTGTACCAGAGAGAATTTTACAAACTAAAGAATTAGACAAGTGTGTGTTTTTCTTTCTCAACACCTCTTCAATGTAGTTTATTAAATAAGTAAACTTGAGTAATCTCTGCTATACTTTCAATCCATATACATGATATCATGATGTGTTTGTTATTACAATGCATTTATCTCAGGAGTATCTTAAGGATGGAAAATGAGCCAAAGTATTTATAACCTTCTGTACATGATGCTTGAAAGAAGTCCAACAAATTCTTCTCTCAAGCCATTCTCTTTAAAGTCCTTCAGTAAAACTGTGGCTTTGAAATTCTACTTTTAATTTTTTTTTTCTTTCAGAGTAGATGGAATTATGAAGTATTTGCAATTTTGAGTAAGTATTCTCTTTTTTCCTGCTGGTTTAATAAAAGCAAGTATCTATCTACAGTAAGTGGAGTACTCCAGTAATTTCCCTGGTCCTGGGTAGCGTCAATTTCAAAGAAACTTTTTGAAAAGCCTTGTTTCATAAAGGTTTGAACGTATGCCTACTGATGCCAACAATTATGATTCAGGCAGCAACACACAAATGGTGACTCTCTTCCATCTTCAGCTATACTTTCTTCTGACTCATCATCCCAATTCAATTTTAAAAGCCATTAAGAACACTCAAACTGCTTTTCTGATGTAAGAACAGAAATTGTATTGAGTGAATCAGTCATATACAAACTTGAAAGTGTGCCTGCACAAATTCTCACTGCTGCCCAGAAACCTTTCAACTTGCACAGGTAAATATGAATGTTCCAAGCCTGGCTGATGCCCACACAAGCCTTGCAACTCTTTTTTTTTTTTTTTTTTTTTTAATTGTACGAGGCCAAACTTTGTATCCTTACACCCTTTGTAAACCCTGGGTCAGTTCAGTAACATGGAAATAATATCTGAGGCTCGGTACCAAAGGCTCTGGAATATTTACTCCAGCAAATCGCAGGGTCAGGAAGGAACCTCAGAGATAAGAGCAAACAGGCCAGATCTCTTAACACCCAAATTCTCAGGTAGGCAGCCAAGTCCTCCACAAGCACCACACCTCAGCAACACCCCTGGCTCTGGCAACACAGTTCCCTCCTGCTGGCAAAGACAGCAAGTGTGGGAGGGGCAGGAAAATGCTGGAGAAGGGATGGAACGAGGTGAGGCTGGACTGAAACTCTCTCTGCCAGTTTTACGATGCAGAGTCAACATTAAAAAGAACTGACATTCCACAAGTCAGTGTCCACGTCTATTGCCCCAGCCCTCTCCACAGGTTTAGGGGAAGGGAGTTGGATTTACTCAGGGCAGTGCATGGGAGAAACACCAAATTCTCAGGAGGTTCAATAACAACTTTTACGCACAAACTTTGGAACACTCAAGCAGAATAAGGGACTTGGCAAATTTTAAAAAATCCAGATGAAGTAAGGCACTTTGCAAACTTTCACTCGTCAAATTCTAACCTATCCAGACACAACAAGGCACTTACTGGAATTTTTTGGTCCAGCTTTGAGAAGAGGAAGGTAGAAGAAAGGGAGAAAGAGAAAGAAAAGGGAGAGAGAAAGGTGAATATTCACCATCCTAGGACCCACTATTCCTCCAGTCTCCTACACTGTGTCTTTTGGCTTCTGTAAGAGCAGGGAGGAACAAGAGGAAAGGGAGGAATACATCTCTGCTGTCACCTGTTAGGACTGTCTTAGCCCCTTCCCCCCAGAGCACACGTGGAGGATGGAAGGGCACAAAACAAAAATGGTGGAATACAGAACAAGAAAAGAAAGATAGCCCACCAAGCAGGTCTGGTTTAGAAAAGAGTCTAAAGCCTCCTTGAATCAATAGAAAGTCCCTTTAATTGATTGCAATGGGCTTTGAATTAGACCTATATTCTACTTATCAAGTGCAGCTGCTGAGAATCAATAATATTTTGACTTACCCTTCAAAGCAACAACTACACTAGTAACTTCTGGCTAAGAAAAAGTACAATTAGTAGCATATTAATTCATTAGAGTTTATCTCACTGAAGTCCCCTTCTCATCAGGTGGTAGAGTCAGATGGCATTTAGAAGTGATCACACATGCATGAATATCCTATATAAGTGAGGCCATAAAGAAAATACTTTTGTTCTTAACATTAAGTCAGATCAAATATTCATTGATATCTACATTTCTTAGCAAGCATTTCAAGCAGAGATCAATAAACACTTATTAGTCACTGACTACATTTCCTGCAGTAAAGGAGGGAATTTCAGCCAACAGATTGGAGAAGCCAAACCATCAGGGAAGCTGGAGTTTAGTGCTTGCCTGCCAGCTGATAATTTACTTTCTCATTGTCTCAGTTGCCACAACTAGAGAACTACAGATCAAAGGATTATTTTAAAACTATAGCCATTCCTTTAAAATGCAAACCATTGTTTCAAAACACAAGTATGGATTGTTGCAAGGGAAAAACATCACAACTGCAAGTTTTTGGTTTCTGAAAATTCTTCCAAGCCCAAGTCAGGAGATGCGTTACTTTGTGAATTGGGAACAAAATAAAATTACTAAAATTTTCAAACATTTACATGTGCCTCTTTGATGTTTCTGTGAATTGCTGAAGTCTCTTACTTTACCAGAAGTATTTTACCACCTCAAATCACGTACAATATTTCAAACCACGTTCTACTAGAAAAACAGGTATTTGAGTTGTTAAAGAGCAGAGACAACCATTAATACTGTTGAACTATGTTACAGCAAAAAGGCTTCTGCCACTTTAAAGAAAGTATTCCATAACCTTCCAAAATAACCTGTGTGTAATGGACAATATAGGATTACTTTTTGGCAGAGGGAATATCCTGTTGCTATTGACTGCAGTGTCACAGTATCCTCACATACTAGTACACAGTTATTGTGAGATAAAGACCACGTTGAAAAACAAACTGATTGCAGTACTGAAAACAGTAAAGGAACTGTCTAGTAATAGAAAAATTGACTTCTGTAGGAGAAAAATGTCTGGAACAGCGTCCCTTCTAGATTAGCATTAAAGAATAAAAGTTTTAACCGCAACTAAGAAATTAATGCAGTGTAGTCCTTTCTTCCAGGGATGCCATTTTAAAGCAAGACAGGAAAACTTGGTTAGAGATGGTGCTGTATATGGTTTTATATATATATATATATATATAATTACATGTGTATATATTTAGACATGTATAAATATATAATTTATATCATCTGCTGATATAAAGCTGTGTGGTATGTGTCTGTTTTTCTCCTCCAGCGCTCTCCACATTCATACATTTGTTGAATTTAAACTGCTGGAACTATTACGAGGTGGGAAAAAAGCTACTGGCATCTACTTTTTACACGGAATTTACAAGGACAATGTCTACAAAAAGAAAAATATGTTCACCATGAGCAATCAAAATTCTTCTTTAAATTTCTGTGTTAGTCTAGAGGAATGTGTTAGGCAGAAACTTTCATTTTACAGTAGAACCAAATCTAATTACTGAAAGATTATTTTAATGAAAAGTCTTAGTGAGATATACTGAAGAGTTTTTCCAGGTGAGGAAGGTTACATTTAATCCTTGTATCTGCAACAGATTCTCTCATGCATGTTTTTCAGTTTTAATTTCATCCAGTGTTCTTTTAGGCAATGATTTGAAATATACGCATATGACCTCTGATACATTTCAGGTGCACACATTGCAATAGAAAGCACCTAAAGAAGGGTGTGGGGATGTTTCTGGAGCGACCAATGAAGCGCTTTTGTGAGATTTTGTGAGTTTAATTCCACAGTGCTGTATTTCCCCAGTGCAAGGGCACACTCACCCTTGAGAGCTGCGGGGTACCCGGGGGGAAGGTGAGCAGCAGGGCCCTGGCTGTCCCCAGAGCTGGAGGTGGCTCTGTCCACTCAGTGACCACTCTGCACATCCTGTGTTGGTGGCTGGGGAAGGGATGGCCTTTTGGTCATCTCTGGGAAGCCGATGAAGGACTTGATGAGACACTGCCAAGATAAAAGGTAAAAGCAATGTATAGTTTTACAGTCATGCCTTAAAAACAAAAGTAATTGTTTAAAAATGCTGCTGTCATCACGTCACTTTCAAATAATACAGTGACTTACCATGGTACTGATGTCACACCATCTACCACCACATGTTATAAAGTAATTACTGACCATTGCTAGAGAATGTGAAGAAATTTTGAAAAAAACAATATAGGACTGTAGACATACAGCTTTATTTGGATAGATCAGATCCATACAATAACTGGGAGTAGTCTTCCAAAGGACCCATCAGTCATCCTGTAGGTCTTCTAATTAATGATGTAGTTTTCTGAGAGCATATTAATAACTCTGATATTAACAGCAGCATAATTCTATCTGAGGATTAAAAAAAAATGAAGCACTATTTTATAAGTAGTTGTAAAATAGAGTTTGGGACTTAGTAATAGACACATACATAAATTCATCAGATTGAAAATTGAGAAACAGATTTCTGAAGGTGTGATTAGGGACTCCAATAACATCTCTAAAATGAACTGCTATACTTTCGTTCAGGAATTATGTTCAGTTATAGAGTTGAGGGTTTTTTTTTTTTTTTGATGCCTCAGTGGAGTGGGTTTTCAATGTTGAAAAGCTAAAGACAGATTCTAGTTCTCATGACTATTTCCTGAAGCTCATGAAGAGTATGTGCCAAGCTGTTCTTAAAGAATCAGGCCACATTGCCATGAATGGCTAATATTTAATAAAACATCTGATCACAAAAACAAATCTAAAAAAAAAATCAGTAGTAAAATAACACTCCGACTTGCTACTAAATGCAATGTTCTTTGATATAAGTCTATTTCAACTTCATTTATTCCAGGGTTCTACAGCAGTCAAAATAATCAATGCAGAATTTTCCATGTGATTTACACATTGCTTTTTAAAATGAATTGTCTGAAACAAAAAATGCTTTTTTCTGCTGCCTGGCTTGTTTTCTAAAACATATTCTCTTTCTTTTAAAGTGAGAGAACGACCTCTGCTTCAGGAACAATTTTCTGAGACAGTGTGTTTATCAAATGGCTTCTCTGCTTTCATGAAAACAATTTATTTTCACTGAACTCCTCAAGATAAGCATTGAAGTCAGGAAGAATGTACAATGACATTTATAATTACATTCAAGAAACAAATATTTTGCTCAAGAAAGGGTTTGGATTTTTATCGGTTTTAGAGATACAAAATATTTTCTTTCTTCCAACATACCATTTAATGATATTTCCTCCCTGAAATTACAAAGTGTATTTTCATATGCATGGAAAGAAAAGCCCAGGACAGTAATCTTCTCATAGAAAGGCTACAGTATGCATCCTAAACAATGAAAGCTGTAGCATAATCCTTACAACCAAATTGCCTTCCCTGCCCCGCTCTTCAGAAATAATCTGCAGAAAAGGACAATTTAAGCAGGAGGATACATGCCCCTTGCAGAGCCTCCTCCAAACAACCCCTCGATGCCCAATCTGAGGCAAACCAGTTCTCTTGGGATGGCACATCCATCTCTCCAGCTTTCCTGCCACGTTTTCCCCTTGCTCAGAGACACTTTCTTAAGCTCCAAAGCTCAGTGCAGAGCCGATGGACACGGGGCATGGTGCCTCCCATTCTCTGGGAAGTAGAAGACCTTGCTAAAAAATCTCCCTCTGTTTCCCTTGTGGATTCAGCCCCGGACCTGTTCTCAACCACCAACAGCAGCAGCTCAGTCGTGCCAGACAATTACTGCTTCCTGCTATGTTCTGAACTACCCCTAAAATCAAGGTAGTCCACAGTGTATCTCATCTTTCAGGACAAAGCAGCCACAGATTTAGCCATACAGCGCCTGTATTTTGAAATGCAAATTCAATAACTACCTATGCAAAAGCTGCCCTTGAATATATTTAGGAGTTCCATTTGGGCTGCCTGGAAACGTGGGGTTTACAGGATTAAAAAGACGTACTGCTATCACTCCAATGAATGCCCTTTAATTTGCGGGAATTCATTTTAGAATAAAAAAATTTAAGATCTGGTTTATTCCTTGTCAGTCAAACATTCTAGCTTTTCATTATCCCATTTTTTTTTCAGTGCATGTAGGTAGTTCTCATCATAAAGATTCCCTGATAAAGTTCTCCTCCAGAGACATACTCTTTTTGTAGGCTCAGCTAGTGAAGAAATATCATTCATTTGTAATACTCAAAGAGAAGTTGAAAAAAAATCAAAAGCAGCTGAAAAGAGATTGTATTTCACTAATATACACCAAGGCTTTATTTAAAATATACAGTGTTAAATTTGATCAAATATCGACCCACCATTCAGAGTGAAATAATCTCTTTTAATTTGCATGTATCCGTGTGTGCCAAAGAGAAATGTGTTTGTGCTTTCAAGCAGGTGCACATCCTGCTATGACTAAATCTCTAACTCATCAAATTGCTTTACCAGTGTGGGACATGCCCTTTTTCTGGAACAGCTTCAAGCATCTTCCCCAGCATTTCAGCCACCTGTTTACCGAGTTCATA
Organism: Daphoenositta chrysoptera; assembly: GCA_013397915.1. Lineage (NCBI taxonomy): Eukaryota > Metazoa > Chordata > Aves > Passeriformes > Daphoenositta > Daphoenositta chrysoptera. Next base: position 448,150 of record VZRO01003283.1, on the reverse strand, counting down.
CTCCAAAGGAGATGCATGCAATTAGAAACAAGGAAATGAAAATAAATGACCTTGTTTGTTATAAATAACAAAGAGACTCAGCAAAATTAATGCAGTGAAGCCTGACCTTCTGACCTGAAAGAAAGAATCACCTCATTCCTTTGTAGCAGGCTCACAATGCTCCAGCACCAGGCATTGTTATGCAGCTTTGCCTCTTTTGATGGATCTTAAAGGAGTATATTCTAAATATTAAATGTTTTACAAGTTAGATTAGGAAATTTGCATTAAAAAGAATGTTGAAACAGAGTCAAGAGAGCAATGATAAAGATTATCACTGCTTTGTTTAGAGAATCCAGGTAAGCTGTGTGTATGGCTGTTAACTATAATACAGTTTTTCAATTGAAAAATAAATATGGCATTCCAGGAGCTAAAAAGCCATGAAATGTCTCCTTCGGTGTTTGGTGAATTGATGAGGGAGAAAGTTCTTAATTAGCCAACTCCAGGAAAAGGAAACATTTTTCTTTTGTTAATTGTTTGTGCTATGATGGTCTGACTTTAGAAAAAAAAAGCAAAGTACTTCCACAACTACTGCCAAAAACATATAATATTTTTTCCTCATCCTTTAATTAGGCAAGTAGAAATGCCTTCTTTTGTATGAAGCTTACTGAATAATGTTTCTGTGGGTTACATTTTCACTTTTAATTGATTCATGTCAGTCTGGAACAGCGTCCAGCTGCAACAGAGGGCAAGGTGTTAGAAATTTGTTTCCCTGCTTGTCTTTGGAGAAAATGAGAACACAGCGTTGTTTTCATGGCAGTCCTCACAAAAAGAGCAGTGTGTAATTACAGTGCTGGTTCCCATCTTGTCACTCTCCCAAACAAGTCTGTTATTAATGAAGCAGCTCAGAACCGTTGCAGAAATGAAAGGAAAATGCGTTTGGATCTCACTGAAAGCAGTTCCCACAACAGGTATTGTTTGATAAAGGTTTGTCCAAAACTTGTTTTGCGGCTTTTCTTCCCTTTCTCTCACTTTCAATGGCATCCATCCAGCTGCTGAGGTACTGCAACACCCTTCAGAGCAATCACAGCCTCAGCTCTGCCGGCTCCTCTTCCACCCAGAGCGCCTGGACAGGAGCGGGGATGGGGCAGCTCTGGCTGCAGTGCCCGGGGTGACGGGCACAGCCCAGGGACACAGGGCAGGGCACAGGAGGGATGCCAGGCACAGACGGGCACTGGGAAATCGGTCTGGCACACAGGAGGCAGCTCCTGGGCTGGAGCAGCAGCCGGAGCAGCAGAAGCTGCCTCATGCAGGACCGGGATCAGGAGCTGAGGGTGCGGTGGCTCTTCTCCTCCCCACCCTCTCATCCTTCTTCCACCATTCTGCATCCAATGCAGCCGCTCCACCCCCTTAAGTTCTTGGCATGACTCACTCCTGCTCCCAAACTTTTACAGCAAAAGAGTGACCTGAATGAATAATTTCCATCAGCAAATTGATCAGAGAGCTGATCAACACAGCCTCTCCTTCTGCTCGTGTAGTCTCATGAACAGCTTGTGCTTTTGTCCAAATGTGTGTATCATTAAAAACTAAATACTCCGCGTGGCTGAAGGTAGGGATATGTTGAAGTGTTTGATTGAATCAGAGACCTTCGGGGTATTATCTCCTCAGTCAATCTGCATTTGTCCGCACAGGCTGAAAGCAGAGCACTCACGTGTCTCTACACTGAGCTGGGTGAGAGGCCCTGTATGACAAGCCCCATCTGAGAAAACCTGCGTGACAAACAGGGGCTGAGAGCTGAGCCCAACCAGAAGAAATTCTGTGTTTGTGGAGCCTGAATTCACAGTCTCTGTCCTGCTCTGGGGCTCCACGTGTGGGCCACCAAATACCCGGACTGGAGAGGGGCTGTGGATCTGTGCTGAGCCAGCACTGCACGATGTGCCAGGGATGGAAAAGGGGAGCAGAGCTGGGCATCCATTAACTTATTTTTCTAAAAATTGTGAGTATTTATTTGAATATCGTGAAATGCATAGATTGGTTTATCTTGTTGACGCTTGCTGACTTCACCAATCAGTGTGTAGTTCCTCTTTGTGAGGGGTAAGTGGAAATAATTGATCACCTTTTGCAAAGTCGCATTTTTATCCATTCACAATAAATTCTAGATTAACATTATTCGACAGGTAACTTGAAATTCACTTGTTTAATAGTTGTCCTAAAACTCACTCAATGAAGGAATTGTGGTAATTCAGTGTTAAAAGCCTATTGTTGTAGGGAAAGCAAATTCAGGGCTCTCAGGAAAAGTCTATTAACTCCCCCACGTTTGTTTTATTAATACCTCAATATATGATATCTTAAATGAGCAAAATAGTATTGGAAATATTCAGTTGTTAAGCATTTATTCAAGGCAAAGCTCCAGATTCCTGTGAGCTGCCTGAAGAATCACTGAGTGAAAATATTTAAAAAGTTGGAATGAACAATTTTCCTTTTTTTTTTCTTATTTGTATTTAAATAATTATAAGAAAGGGCACAGAAGGACGGCACACAGTGCTATTCTTTAACAATGCACTGAGATCCCAGCAGCTCCACAGCAGTTTCTGTAGGTAGCTAGAGACTTCCATAAACTCTGTCCTAAACTCAGGATGTGCATGCAATACTGAGATGAGCCACACTGCCTGAAATATCCAAGGCTGTGCATCTGCTCAGCAAGCTTTGCTAGGCTTTGCTTAACCATGCTGTGGTCCAGGTTCCCAGAGTGTTATAAAAACTGTACTCTAGAGTGTTATAAAAATTGTATTCTCTGCTGCAGGCTAAGGAGAGTGATTTGAGTGTCCCTGATGACAAGGGCCCAGGACAAAGCCCATTTCACTCATTTTCAGGCTATAGGGATCTCAAAGGTTAAAGGCTGTAATTTTCATCACCACCTTGGTATTACTTGCAGGCAGAAGAAGAATAGTATTAATCCAAGTAATTTCTAAATTCCTGCCACCAGTGGAAAACTTGCTTGGGCTATTTAGAGACAGCAGGCAGCAGAACAGAGCAAAATAATCTTCTATGTCACACAGGCAGTGCGATCTTCTGGTTCAGCACTTCTAGTCCCTTTTGGACTGGTCTCTGCTTTAGCATGTGGTTTATAACCAAACTTCAGCTAAGACAATTTAATATATGCATTTTTTCCCTTTCTCTGCAATCTCCCCAGACTTACACTGCCTTCTTCAGCCAACCACCTTTATTTTAGAGCAATGATTTCCACGCTGCAGTTCCAGCCAAGTTTACTGCAAACTGTGCAAGCACCAAAACCATGCTAATGTGCAGTTCTGACATGCAAGCTGGTTGTGCAAGCACAACCATTTGCTCTGCACCACATCCTTGAATGTCCTTGCAATACCTGGGTGACAGACCTCATTGCTGGGAAGAGTGGTCTCTTCTGTAATGACAACCTAACCCAAATACTAAGAAAGACAAAGAACACACCAGTGTCACATCCAAAAGTCAGTGCTAGAGATATGCAAATAAAAACAGTATTTCAAAAGGCTTGAAATGAGTAGCATTCAAAAGGAGTGATATCATTAACTGGGTTTAAAAAGCAGCAATTTTCAGGAGCATTAGCTTACATGAAGCACATGTATAACTGGCTTTGAAATTCAGCTGAAGTCAAGTCTCCCTGGAAAGCAAATGGTGTAGTTTTACTCCTTGGCAGTTTTAATGATTCAGGAAGGGTAGCTACCCACACTGAAGTAGGAGAGCACCTATTTTTTTCCCAAGAATACAGGAGGCACATGCTGACCAAGAAAATAGTTGTGAAGAACAGAGTTCCTACACACAAACCAGGGCTCACCCAACTGCAGCTCTTGCATTTCACAATTAAAGACAACACATGGTCAAAGTTATTGTCACTGGGACTGGGGAAAACCTAAGAATTAACAAAAGTTTCCTTCTTTCTTCCTCTGATACCCATCCAAGGAGAGAGTAAGCAACACCACAGACAGTTTGAGGGGACAAAGAGAGTGTCAGGGCCAGTGTCCCTGTCTCAGCACGACAGCCCTTACTGGCCATGGCTCTGTGAGCTACTGCTGAGCACATAATGATTCTGCATTGAAAGGCTAAACCAGCCATTGCTCTGGACTGAACAACCACAACTCTAACTCATTCCTTCATTAAATGCTTTGCCATTCCTTGAGAATGAGGAGGTCTGTAGAAAAATCACATTGTCCTGTATACCACTGGTAAACAATATCTTATATATATTAAACTGTTCTATAGTAGTCATCTGTTCTTTCCAAGCTGTGACAGGACTGTGAATTATTTGCTCTATCAGCAAGTGCTGTAGTAAATTCCCCAGTTGTGCCGTGCATGGCAGGCTTGCAGAAACTCCCGTGACAATGAAGTGAGCAGAGAACTCATACATGACGGAATCCACTCAGCAGACTGGTTTTTGGGGACAGTTGGGCCTCAACAAACAATCCTTTCTTCTCAGTCTATAGAGGAGCTGCACTGGGGCCTACTTTGGCCATTAGTCTAAGGAAAGCCTTTGTTGAACATATAGCTGCTTCTCACATGGAAAGAATAAATCACATTCTTATTCTGGGTATGTCTCCACTGCATTCACTGATGTGAATGTTGTTCCATGGCTGAAAAACTGGGTAAACAGCGTGCCCTGTGCAGCTCTGTGCTGCTGTGGCTACATTACTGCCTGAACAACCTCATTCACAGCCAGCCTGGATGTGCCTGTAAGAGCAGCAGCCCTGGCAGAGATCTGTTCTTCAGACAGCATTCCTCTTTTCAGGAATATTTCTTTCTTCAGGCTGGATTACCCGGATTTGAACCACTTTGGAACCCACTTTGCCTGAGAAGAAGGGAAAATCCTATCTTTTCTATGCACCTAGAGAAGCAAAACACAATCTAGGCAAGCTTCAGGAATGGTTCTGAGTCTATAGGGTTTTTTTAGGGTTATGCAGATATATGTAAATTTCTCAAGCACATGTCCCAGATAGTGCATGTTCCCCCTCTAATACCTATAGTCCAGAGCAATTAATGTTCCTAACTGCTTCAATGTACAACAATTCAATATTCATTCACCTTCACAATCATACACCACTCTCCACTCTTCAGTATGCTTTTATTAACTTACATTTATGTCCATCTTCATATCCTCGAAAGAAAAGGGAAGCTCCAGGTTTCAGCAGACCATAGGGACCTCTGCTGACAGTTTCTATAGAGGCGGTCATCGTTGGATGAATAGACGTGGTTTGCATCATTCCTGAGCCTCAGCTACTGGAGATTCAGTTTTCTGTTTGACAGAGTGAGTCTGATGGTCCATCATCACTCTGGTGGAAAGGCTCCCATTTCCAGGCAGGATGCTACAGCTTCATCTCAGCTTTCAATGGACTCCTAAGTATAACAAAATATAGCACATGTTAGTCCATGTACAGACAGAATTCTGCATTTTGACATTTGAACAGGAGTTTATTTGTCTCTGGCAAATAATTCCTGTGTCCCTTCTACCTCCCATTTCAGTCAGCACTTTTCCATTAAGTGCTGTGTTAGAGAAGAGGACCAAGGCTGAAGCAAAAGAGGAGCTTCTGGTTCAACAGGGAGGCTCTCAGGAAGCACCAGTCCCTGAAGGGCTCTCACAGTTTTAGTTCAGATCTACAGCATGCAAATTTTCGGGTTGTGATACCAATATATAAATATATGTGTGTGTGTGTGGTGTGTGCATTTTTGTACTCCTCTGCACAAATGTAAATTTAAATTAATTTAAAAAACAAAAAAAACACCCGACCAAAACCACAAATCAAGTAACTCCTCTGATGACATAATCCCTTCTGCTGTACATGTTTTCCAACAGGATAAATGATAAAGTTTATTTAGTAAAGTAGTGTTTACTCCCTCTTACCACATACAACTTGTTCTGTTAGGGAATCACTGCAGGAAAATTTCCAATAACCAGAGTTATAACCACCTCTAAATTCAAATTTCTATTTTGAAGTTTTTCTGCCTTCTTTTATTATTTATTGCAATAGAACTGCCTTGCAAAAAGATTATGTATAATTATTTGCAAAGAAAACAGCTCACTGTAAATGCTAATGTTAAATGCCTATGTTTTTAAAACTTAGATACACTAACTCTTTAAATTATTGTTTCAATGATTTCTTCCTCTTGCTGCCATTAGTGAAATATTTTACATATGCAATTGCTCCCGATTTGTGTAAGGAATTCCAAACAAATACAGTGGCCATTGATTTCTCTTAGTTCATCTCCTTTGTTCTTGCATCTCAAAAGAGTTCAGCTAACCTGGTAGCATTTATCCTGCCTATTCCCTTCAGAATTATCTTTGACTCAATGAGATGACCTCTTAATTACCTGCTTTCTCTAACTTTAACAAATAACTAAGGTCTCTCTGCCCTTGTACCATACTAGCAGTGGTTTTGAACCTTTTCTGATTGTACAATAACTTTTTTACAGATAATGAAAACCAGAGACTGGTCTTTTGAGCATTACCATGATCCTGTCATGTCTCACCAGTATCAGACTACATGAAGACTCTGTATTTGCATTTCACACCTTGCTCTGATTCTTTTTGTTGTTCATTCCTTTACTTTTTTTCTTTGTTTTTTTTTTTTTTTTGCTGCTGAGAACTCTTCAGGCTTACTGCTCTCCATTGGTCTGGAAGCACGTTAGACATTCCTTACCTGATTGCAAGCTTGTGGTTTTTCCTATTCTCCTAAGTACAGTTCATTGTGTTTAAACACCCTGACTCAAATAGAATGAGGATGTGGCCTCTCACCACAGCTCCTCCACATCAACCTCACCTTGGTCTCGTTTTGGTGCCCTTCTGTCTACTGCAAACTTGAGAAAAGCCCATAGTACACAAGGATAACTGAAACTGTTTTGTACAAAACTATTCTCTTGTAACCACAGACTATCCAAAACACATCATGACTTAAAATCCACCAAGAACCGACCGTCTAGGACTGTACTTCAAGTCTTCAGGCATTTCCAGCCAGGCACTATTTCCCACAACGTGGTCAGCAAGTTCATGTCTCCTCCTTAGTGTTTCAATTTCTCCCAGATATGTGGGTTGATTTTTAAAGTCCTGATTTTTGTCAGTATTCAGAGTCTATATTAACTCCTTTTTCTGTTTCAGTGTCTCTTCTTTGTCTGATCCTTATCTTCATTGAGAAAACTGACTCAAAGAATTTAACATCTGAAAAATATATTTCTCTCAACCAAAGGTAGGTTACCTTTGTAATATCTCAAACTCAACTGCATTCTCCAGTGACCTCATTTCTTGTGTATTCAGAAAATCTCTTATTTATCTTAGTGTTCGCACAGACTTCTTTTATTTTCTTCCTTTTACTTACTCTTTCCCCTTTGTTCTGTAATCTTTCAATCTTCCCCACCTACTTTATCTTACAGATGATTGATATATGCATTTCAACAGTCTCAACTGCTATTTTATTTATCCCAAAAAATATCCACACTGGATGGCAGGTATAATTCTCTAGCTACAAAACTTCAGCTTTGAAAATCTCCTTTTTTATTTTCTATCCCTACCCTTCCATGATCCCCTCATGCTTTTCAGAGCTTTTCTTTCTTCTTGCACTTTTTGATTTCACTATAAACCTAGCTTGGTTATAACTCCTCATATCAAAATATTCTCCCATTCTTACATCTCTAGTCATGCTATATTTATTATGCACACCTATGAAAAGGCTTGTTCCCTTTTTAGTCCAACCTTTTAAATTGTGCAAAGAAGAATATTATAGCATTCAGTCTGTGATTTGAGTTACACACCCAGACTGATTTTAAGCTAGATGGAGGGGCAATTCAGGTATGTTGTGTGTTTAAAGGTCTCTGTGTGAAATAAAAAGAAATCTATAATGTTACCCTCAGGATTTCAGGCAATGATATTCCAAGTCTGAAAGAGAGGGAATAAAGAAACTGAAAAAGGATACACACCACTGACCAATCAATTGAAAAGTACGGTAAATGGAAAACAGAAACCTCCCTGGATTTGCCTTATGGGCTGACAGCAGTGGCTTTGTATAAAAAGAGAGAGCACTTATGATCCACTTTCTGCTTGAGACATTATAAATTAGTTTTTCTGAAGGCATAATCCACCGTAACAGATTCTAAGGTGGTGTGGAAAAATCCCACCACTCCTTGATATGAACACTAAATGATGCCCTGTCTTTCATGGATCCCATGTCTCTTTGCTCAGGCAAATCCTGTCTCTGGAAAACTCAAAAGTTATTGAAATGCACCAACCTTTATTGCAAAACTGATCCACACTGAGGATGGCTGCAACCTTTATTAAGACTCAGGAGACTTTGGTTAGGCCTCACTGTTACAAAAGGCTCCTGTCTTTGTGCTGCTGAGTGCAGGAAAGAAACCTCCTGCAGGCTTTGAATGAAGATGAGAGGAGCTCCCCTACACCCCGACTCCCAGCAGGAATCCTGCCTTCCCAGCTCCTTCCCAGCACAGTGCCTCAGCACGGGCAGCCAGCTCCATCTCCTTTCACTGACACAAACCCCACCTCATTACTTCTGGACCTAAAATAGATCTCGGGGACCTATTCAGTGAAAACTCACTATGTAAGAGAGAAACTATCTGGGGCAGGATTCCCCAAGTTCCTATCACGTGGCTGGAAAACTGCAGAAATCCCAAAAAAAATGAAAGTGGAAGCACATAGTCTCAGACCATAGTGATAGACAGAGAGAACCTCTCAGAGGATCAGTGGTTTTAGTGCTGGGTGGAGAGGCAGGGAGCACTCTCTGACACCTTTTTAAATATCTGTAACACCATTCCTTTCTCCTGTACTTTTTCTAATTTTCTCTCAGCTCCAGGAGTTTTATAGTGGCATCTCTGCTAACATATTAGGCTTTATAACAATGTTAAAGAACTGTCAGCAAAAGGAAAAGGAATTACACCCTAGAACAAAAAAAAAAAAGTGAAGTCAAGCCTGCCAGTCAGGCTTCCTATCTCCTTCAAAAACTTCCTTTGGAAACATGGTGGAGAACAAAAGAAGTCTGTGCAAGCAACCTGGAACACTCCACAGTCACTAGCACTGCTCTCCAACAAGACCAACAGGCACATTTAAGATCATCACAATTTCTCAAAAACACTAATCATGATTATTTTCAGTAGGATTCCTTGCATTAGAAGATCGTAGGAGACTTTGCAAGCTCAGGTCTAAAAGACAGTAGGTGAAATACTCTCCTCTACAACAATTTTCTCAAACAAGTTGAACTTATTTTACAAACCCACAACTCACCTTTCTAGTACAGGGACACTTCATGCTGTAAAGTAAACAGGCAAATATTAAACGAGGTGACTCAAATATTTACGCAAGCAAAGCCACTCTTATTTTGTCAGAAAACAAATAAAGTTAAAGTCGGCAGAGTTTTATAAGCCATCACACTTCACTTTGTTTTTCCACTTCTTTTTCGTGGCCCAGACTTGAAAGGCAAAGTAACCTTGGTGGCTGCTGAGGTGGCACACAACTGCTCAGGACTGTCCCACCGTCCTCAGGACTTCATGGGGTGGGGACATGCAGAGGCCAACTCCTCTGCAGGGACTGGGGCAACAGGAAGCAATGCATTAAAACCACATGGTGGGCATGTGATTGGGATAAAGAAAAAATCAAACAGTACCTCAGCCTTTCCTTTCATTCTTGCAGAACATGAAAAAAAAATGCTTTTTTTTCCTCAGTCTGATATATACAAAAATGTTAAAAAGAGAGCCTGAGGTAGACTTTGTATTACAGGCATTGAAAAGTCCTACCTCAGCATCTGAGTCACATCATTGTTTTGCTAGCAGGGTTCTCAGAAGGTGGAAAGAGACAATGGAAAGATAAAATCTAATGGACAGGATAAACACCTTCCTTAGAAATAATGCAAAAATTATGCAGGGACTACAAAAAACCTACTTAGGTTTAATGACAGAGTTATGTCAGAACACATCGGGCTTCACTGAAATGCTTAGATTAACTATTTTAACTCTTTTTTGTGTACAACTTTAGTGATATAATTTGATAGGGAAGACATTGACTGGAAACTAGAAGGAGATAGCTCTGTTCCAAAACGAGGCATGAAAAGGTTGCATGCATGTTTGGTGGATAGTGCCCTAATTCATCACAGAATGGGATTCGTATACTTACACAGTGAAAAGCTTGGATTAGGCACACAACATAATTTCCATTATGTTAATGTTGCTTTAAAATATATTGCACGGAGTGCTGCAACAATCAAATTATCAATTATAATGTCTACTCAGAGTAGAAAAGTGTTGCAAACAGAGGGCTGATTACTGCTTCAGTACTTCCAATCTGCATACTCATTGTTTAGTACAGGGAAAACAAATTATCTTGTGTTGGCCCTAGTTCAAATTTAATTAAATGAGTGCAAAGCAATTATAATAAAGTACAATAGTATAGTAATGAAAGGAAAATAACTCATTAACCTATTAATCTTTATTTATGTTCCTCTCAAATAAGTATGTAATTTCTTTATCACTGCATCCCATAAGAAATAGCAGCTCTCACTGCTCATGGCCTGCTTTAGTGGGGCTTATTTTGCTAAAGATCATTGTATGACTTCACTGTTACTATTTATATAGATTTTATTTAATGTGTCTGATTTATCTCCTCTCCCTTACACGATGTATTTTAAAACCCTTTGCCACATATCTGTGATGTAGATTATAAACCTGTTCGCACCCCCCATTTTCTTTTAACACTTGTCAGCTCTGAAAGGTAAACCTCTCTAGGAGCACTGCTATGCTTCTGTCATTGCATAAGGGAGGGAGCACTCCCAGAACATCTGCTCAAAAAGACGCTCTTACATTAAGACATAAGATGAAAGCATATTATTTTTAAGAGGACCTGACACAGCTATTGCTTTACAATCTTTATGGGTATAACAACATACCCCATATTTTCAAATGTGCTTTTTTGATTCTTCATTCCAACATTTATCTAGGCTGCTGGGTTGTTTTGTGATTCTGACAAATCTCAAGTTTAAGGAAAACAAATATTTTTAGATGATTAGTCAAATATTACACTGTGGTGTACTTTAATGGTGCTTGCTGTATGCTAGCTATCATTATTACCTTATCTCTCCAGAACTGGTTTTGTTTTCAATAACATCTTACATTCTAGTGTGTACATTTAATGTCACACACCAGTGCTTAGCTTATTGCAGCCAGTCAGGGTTGACTCTGTCCTTTCACTAAACTGAGCCACTAACACAAAAAAGAGAAAAAAACCAAAACACAAAAACCGCAGCAAACCATCACCAAAACTGTGCCATGAACAAGCAGCAAGATTATGAGCAAAAATACATTTCACAATTTTTTACTAAATAGCACTATGGCTTTTTTTTAGAGCGAGGAAACTAATAACATTGATGATTTTTTTTTCTACTAAATGAGATGGAGTAGAGGTGGTACTGTACCATAAGCAGTGACTGAATACTATCCTGGGGAGTGGGACAATTGGTAAATGCTATATAAACTATAAGAAACATCAAATTAGAAGGATCACAGATTAAAAATATAATTTCCACTTCTGCATATGCAGCTTTAATTACTGGCACTTACAGAAGAAGAGAGGTACCTGTGTGAAATATTTAATCAACAGAAATACAATTCTGAATATGGATAAAGGATGAATGAAGGCTCTTTTTGAAAATTCGGAAACAAAACTTTCACGACAGAGTTTGCAGTGTCAGATGTCCTGAGGCTTTTTCCTCCCCATGCAGGGACCCTGTGCAGGCAGGGTCCAATCTTACTGCCTTATAGGATTCAAGCAGAACAGCTTCCAAAAAGTTATTAACAGATTCTCTGAGAGGATTGTAGAGGTGCAAATTTACAGCTCAGATGGCTGAGAAACATACAAGTTCACCATATCTTTCCTCTTCACACATAGCAAAAAACTTCTGCCTTGCGGAGTGTATTTCTGGTTTCACAATCTGCTGCTGAGAACTCTGTTAGCAAGAAATGGAACTCTTTAATCATAATGACACTTAATGAGTCACTCTATTCTTTGCACATTTTTAACACTCAGTTCTTTATTTCACACTTACTGCTCAATTCTTGCTTTTATATTATTGCAGCACTAGTACTGCATTAATACAACACAGAGCACAGGCACAGAGCCGTGTGTAGCTCTGTTGTGTGGGATGGGACAAGTGGCATTGTTCGTGGTGACATTGCCACTGACCTGCTGGAGAGCAATCAAGAAGTGCAAAGGCATCACCAATAGGTGGCACATTCGCATTTTGCAGAGTATAATGCCGTAATTCTTTTTGTTTGTTTTTGTTTGTTTGTTTGCTTTGACAATGGGTCATGTTTTAATTACAGTATTTCAACATGTGAAGTAACTAAATCATTAAAAGAGGAAGAAAGACAAATAAATAAATTTCACTATGTACAACCATCAGAATATCATATGAATTGTCATCTTTTTCAGTCCAGAGTTAAATACTTGTCATCAAGCTAAATCAATGTTTATTCTCTATGTACAGCAACCACTAGAGGGGAGTTTGACACTCACATTGCAAGTTCACAACAATATGCTAAACTGCAGGGAAATGTAGATCAGAAATCTGCAGTAATTAAAAAAGACCATCCTGCCAAACTCATGACTTCTCACCATCTTTCCAGATTACTGAGTGAGATGATTTCTATCTGACTTAATAAAAGTCTAAATCCTGCTGCCAGTTGAGCTTTGTCCGGCTTCCTGATACATAAAATGAAGCAATGAAGCTGCAGTGAGCCGAGGAAGAGAATATGAAGCGTGCTCAATAATGAAGACAAATATAAAACAGAATTGCCTGAGATGAAACTAGACTTCACAGTCACTGGACTTTTTGAGCCCTAGGACAGCTACACAAGGAAAGACTCTTCCTGTCTTACTCCTGCCTGCAGATCACTGGCTTAATGTGATATTTGGTGAAAATATACAACTTGAAAGTATACAATGATGTCTTCTGTCTGCACCTAGACTCTATATCTAACTGCCCTTGATGTTTCCGCCTGTATGTTTCTTGTTTTTATTTAAGTGAATCCCTACTGTACTGTGTAGGAAGATCAGATTCTCAAAAATCATCAGTCTCCCTTTGCCGTGGGTACAGTGCACCATCGATGAAATTTTCCTTTAATGCAAACACGCAGCTCCACTCAAGTTAACTTACACCTGTAAAAGGTTTGGTCACAGCCATAGAATCATAAAGAGACCTGCCAGGACATCAGACGTTGCAGAATGCGTGGTGGGGGTGGGAATTAGGACACAACTCCTCAAGTCCTGGGGCACAGGGAGCTACAGCCGATGCATGATGACCTCTCCAGTTTGATCCTTTGTACACCCACCTCTTCAGCCAGGGGGAATACTTTAAGCCTAATTGATTTAACCTATGAATCATATACAATCTCATCATAACCCAAGCTCTTGTACCACAGCATTATACACAGCTCCTGTAGTAAATAAAACCAACGTCATAGATTCTGCAACTTCTTAAAACTATAGTTTGTATCAGTGTGGATATTTTCAGGTGCAAGCATATATCTGTCACAAGCAGAAAATACATATATACAACATCACTTTTCCATAACTGAGTCTAAATGTACTTCTACTGATCTTCAGAATACTGGAAGAGTGCAGATTCAAAATAATGAAAAAGATAATCTATCTTCTAGAAGAAAGAAGTGAATGTGCTGCACACTGCTTGTCACAAAGAATGTATTTAATCCATGCTCTTATTTATAGCATCGAAATGTTTTTGACATAGCAAGGAGAGTAAAAAGTCAACAAACATGAGACAAAGACTAACAAAACTGCACTCAGATTAACTCAAACAGTACTTAAAGGGACATTAATCATGTAAAAATATATAAAGCATACATTTAAAAGTTAAAGATGTTATTTGCTATGATGATACTTGTTTTGCACCATGACATCCCATTCGCCTGCTTTACTCTAACACCTACCAGTGTAAATCAGTGGGTTTTTCCATGGACAAAAATGACATTTCTGTGGCATACAATTGATGCAAGTTGAGAATTTGACCCTATATCTGAAAACCTTCCATTAAATAACTAATTAGTGTACACAGGTGTTGTTTTTCCCTAGTAATTGATGTACAAGTCTAACCACTTCTAAAGCCTGGCCATTTGCTTGACAGACATGAATTTATTTTTGTCAGTAATGAGCTCAGTTTCATATGGATGGGCTTTTTTTCCTCCCCAAAGTAGAAAGGCAGTCTAGATTTCAGCATTTAATCTTCCTCATGACAAAATCTTAAATGGCCCTTAAAGATCTTCTGCAGCTCCAGTGAGTTTATGTAAGATACTGCAACTGGTCCTACTGGAAGGCATCCCTTGGGCACTGGAAAACACATGCCTGAAGATCTGGAAATGCACTGAGAGCACTTGGAGACTGCTGCCCTCACCATTCATACTGGAAAGCTTCCAGGAAACCATAGGTAGTTCAAGGCAAAATGAACAAAAGTCATTTCTTCATGTTTACAACTTAATGACAATATTTTGCACAACAGCTCTCCCTCCACGGGGGATGGGACGAACCTTACAGAAGTGATCCCACTTTGGCCACAGCTCTTGCAGCAGACAATCAGTGCTTTTGTCCATCATAAGAATTCTCCTTCGTAGTTTAATTCCCTGCATGAAAATTAAGCGTGTCTAGTCTAAAATGAGATTTCAAGATCAGTGTATTAATTGATCATGAAAGGATTATAAGTCTCCACTGTAAAACTTAAAATGATCCTAAAGACTTTAAATGATCCTAAAATACTTCATGCAAATAGTTAGACCACCACGTCAATGCTTTCATAAATACACTGCAAACCCTGCATCTGAAACAGTCCCTAAGTTTTACTCTGTTCAATATTCTACATATCAAAGAAGACCAGAGATGTGACAATAGGATGAATATGAACATCAAGACCAACACTTACAGGCACTGGTTAGAATTTGCCAGCCTCACCAAACAAGTAGCTCCAGAAAAAAATCCTTAAAGACACTATTTACAAAGTGTGATTCCTCTGTTTAATGGTGACAGAGAATTCAGTATGTAGTCCAGATGGTTGGTTGCACAGATAACAAATCCAGCATGGCATTTTGGTGCTATGGGCAGGTTGTCTGTCACACTGTGATAGATAGATAGATTGATAGACAGACAGACAGACAATGACTTTCTCTTTTTGAAAATGTTTTGCCGTTAATATACATAATTTTTAAAAAAACCCAGCCATGCATAGACCTCACTCAGCTACAGAACTACTACAGAAGAGACGGGGAAACATCAGCAGAGTTTCATTTTAAGTTTACAAGTTCAGATGTTTCTGTTGTCCCCTTAGGAAAGAAAAGGGCAAGGACTGAGTTTGAAAACCTATTCAATAATAGATCTTAAGCTCTTAGCTAGAGCAGGACAATTCTGGGCCAGCACAGTGATTCCCCAACAGCTGGTGTACATACTTTGTAGTACTACAAGCTTTTGGCAGAGAAAATCAACTAAAACTGGATTCTATTCCCAGTGCTGTCTTTCCCCAACTTTTAACCCAGGGCAATTTAGCTAACTTCTGTCTGTTCCTGGTTAGCCATCTGGTAAATAGATAATATAATTGCATCCTTTATAGGCTTATTGGGGGGCTTAATTATTGAAAGTCTTTAAGATAAGTCAAAGTTTTTGGTGAAGAGTTGTTCAAAGCATTAATAAATAATAATGGGGGCAGCACTAAGAGGAGGAGAAGCTTAAAGCTGAATTGTTGAATAGAAGAAATGTGCCCAACTGAGGCAAGAGAAATATAGGCAAGTGATTAGTTGACATGATGTGAAAAGGAAGGGAGCAAAACCACTCAACTAATTGCACTAGAAAATGTAGAGAAGGAAAATGGGCTAAGTTGAAATGACAAAAAAAGTAAACTTGGACAAATGGGAAAGGACAGACCTGGCAAAACAGAGTAAGTTATGTGTCACTAGAGAGGCGTCAAGATTGGACTGAGCCAGGAAGCTTAAACTGACTGGAAGGAGAACTTCTCTGTGCTTTACAATTCATGTTTCATTCTGTTCCAGTTCGCTCATTTCTTTACGGTGTGGCTTACACAGATTGTCCTCGTGGATGGCACTGCCACAGGGCATTTGCCCTGCTCCGTCTCGCTGAAGTGGGCGGTTCCTCAGGGAGCTGACAGCTTCTCCTGAGCGTGTGGCATTTCTAGGACAGACATCTGCACAGGCATCTCTGTAACAGCCTAAGGGGAGCGGTGTTGACTCCCTTCACCAGCCTGATCATGTGCAAATTACATCATCTGCACTACCTTCATTTCCTAAGCATAATTGCCGTAAGTGATCCATTGATTGCTATCTGACACTCAGCTCTTCTGCTCTCATTTCCCAGATGTTCCTGGTTTTGTCATGACTCTCGACTCCATTTTATCAGGTATGTGACAACGTGTATTGTAAGGACACGGTCATATGCAAAGAAAGAATTATATCAGATAAGTACAGAAGAGAGCCGTAGCGTTTAAATAGCATTATCACAAATTTAATAGTTTACAAATTAAACACAATTAGCTTACTATTTATTCAGCTTTCAATGGAAAAGTTGTTTTATATACTGTATATCTTTATTGCAAAGGCCACGCACTTTAGATAGCATGGCAGCAAACAAAACCTTGTCCCTTAATTTTTTGAATCTCCCTAATTTTTTCAGGGCGAGAACGATAGATATTGATTTGAATAGTGTTTTTTATCTGCAAGTCCTTGTTTAAAATGGAAACTTTTAGATTAAAAAAAATTAGATAAAAAGTGGTTTTTTAAATATAAAACCACTAACTATATCTTCTGCTTGTTTCACATAGATTTAAAGGGGTGGGAGGGAGGCATGTGCACAAAAGGTCTTGTCTACCAAAGCCAACAAGCTCTTCTCCCCTAATGTACAAAGATAACCTTTGGCTTTCCAGGATACTTTAACCATACTGACAAATGCCCCTCAAAAAACCAGAAGGAGTCATTAGGGATTTCATAAAGAAAAGTAGCAACCAGCAACAAGGAGACAAGACTGTAGCAATAACCCTCTGTTTATTTTTTGTATTGCTGAGTCTGTGGTGCACACTCTGAGATATAGTGAGCAGTTAAATGATTTTGTTCCACACAGTAAGTTTTTAAAAATCATTTGGCCTCCTCACTTGTTGCTAAATACTGGGTCCTGCTCAATCTTGCTCTTAGAAGTATGAATTACTCAGAAAAATCCATGCCTTTTAGCAATAAAATATTAAATATGAACATTGAGCTTACCTTCTGTCACTCCACTACTCATTTGCCTGTTACTGACAATGAATCTGCATCACTTCCAATAAAACTTCATTCCAGCTTTCATGTTTTTCTCTAAAAAGAAAGCAGGTGAATCCTTGATCTGTCAAAGACAAATGTTATTTTGTTTTAGTCTGTCTGACCAGTCCATCAATTACAGTCATTCATCTGCTGTGGAAAGTGAACAGTGCACCACGAATTTGCTAACATTGCATCTGCCATTACATTTTTCTTTGATAGTAAGTGAGGCATAATAAACCTTGATCTTTTTTTGTATGCTGCTTTTTGTTTGAAAAGTGTGATTCACTGGATAATACATGCTGTTCCTCTCCAGAATCACATTCTACAGTCAAAACAAATTTCTTGTTTGGATTCAACAAAAAACACTACTTATTGTTCTTAAAAAAAAAAAAAAAATGGAAAAAACTCCATGTGAAAATTTTAGGCCCACGTTTTCAGTGCTGACACCTGCTGAGTGACTCATCAGAGAAAGAGGGCCTATTATCACCAAAAGAACTCAAGAAAATTCTTTCTGAATTCCAGTAAATATCTTCCTTTTCAACAGCTTGTTCGAGATATATGAATGTGATGAAATTCTGTGTTCTTTGTGAGTGAAAGTGTTTTCATTTTCATTCAGCAAATAATCCATAACCCCCAATGACATTAAAAGGATTGTCTTTTGAGTGCTCTGTGGAAGTCATTTGTGCACCTATGTCAAAACTTTTCAGCCTAAAAGCTACACTGGTGATCATTTACACACACGCACAATCGATCATTTAGGGGCTGGAAAAGTATTCTTAGACCTTTCACTGCCAATGCAAAGGAATTTTCCTAAGAGTACAATTTCAGTAAGTCTGCCTCACAAACAGAATGTACTGCTGGGCTGCATGTTTCCTATAACACACTCATGACTCACCTTCTCCCATTATGCTTCTTCCAGAAGAACAGAAAAAGCAAGGAGAGCACCGTTCAATCCTTGTCTTTACCTAAAAGAAGATAAAAATCTATGTACTGTATCACAGATTTCTTACTTTTCAGATGTTTATTTACATTGTATTTAGAAGCTTTCCCTGATGATTCAGGTGAGATTCTTCACTTTTTTGAGAAAGAGAGCACAAAACAAAGAGGAGAGGGTCCAAACTGACATAGATAGAAATAAGCCTACACGTGGGTGTAATCCAGTTCAAAGAACAGGTGTCAGCTTGTGTTTATTGCTGTGTCTCACCTGAAGTTAATGGATTCACAGACACTTATGAGCCCAGCCCAGTATGTCATCTGTGCACAGGTGAAATACCATTAATTAAATAAAATCACAACACAAAATAGCAGTAATGCCCCTGTTAAATACCTTTTGCCTGTATATATGCAAGTCAGTATGAAGATTACTTTGACTCCGTTGCTATTTCCCATGCTGAGATGCAAGTGAAAAAGATTTTAAAATAATATGAGATAGGTTTCTCTCACCCCAACACTGAGATTCCTGTAAAAAATAAGTGAATGGAAACGTTGTATGATAAAATATTATTTTTGTTATATGTATGATTATATTCCCTGTGTTGTTTTCTTATCTTGACCAGTAGAAAATTAGAATCTATTACACAGAAACATAACTTACTATAAGGACATAAAACAAGTAGGCTTATGACAAGATGAGTAATACAATGTATAATTACCGTACATAGTAAAAATTAATACACTTTCTATGTTTCATGGAGGAAACACTTTTTCAACACTGTGCTAGTAATTTCTTGCCCTCCAAAAAATTAGCACTTCTAATGTATACACTCTCTAGAGGGAGACTCTAGCTGTATTTATAAGCACACGATGAAACACAATGTTCTTAATTGATTTGAGTCAGGAAAAATATTTGGAACAGCTTAGCTCACACAGTAGGTACATTGTGAAGCAACTTCCAGTTATTAAAACCCTGAAACATAATGATAATTTAAACAGTAACAGAAGATCATACCCACGAGCTTTGTTTGTTCAGTTAATATTAAAATTCTTTCATGGATTCACAGTAAGATAGTTTAGTTTTCCTTTTATATCAAAAACTAGTGAACTCTTTACCCTCTAATGTAACTTTGTATAGTCAGAGCAACAGCAAGAACAAGAGAGAAAATCATCTTTATAAGCTAAAGGCCCCATCTGCCTTATATTTCCAAATTACTCTGAACATTGTTATGTGGCTTTCATTTTACGGCAGCACCAAGGAAATCAAACTCTGAATCAGTATTCCCTTCCACAATGACAAGTACAAACAACAGAGAAGCAATCCTTGCTCCAAAGCCATTACATCTAATCAAATTATTAAAAGTAGTAATACTGATCATTATGGTCTGTCTGTAAGGCTGCATTGAAATTCATCAGCAGATGCCACATCAAGCTGTATGCAGTCATAAATTGTTACCTAATCTGCTCAAGGACACGAGACCAACACTTTTGATCCACACCTAAGGGACTGTGACTGCAATGAACAGTACTTGAGAAAAATTAATTCACAGAATGCTTTGGTTTGGGCCTGACTCCTGTGGAGTAAATGCAAAATATAAATATCCTCTTGCAGGAGCATGCAGCTAAGACAGTCTTTAATTTTAAGGTACACAAACCTGAACTACCTTGGACTGCTACCGAGTTCCTAGAAAGGCCTGGATCTGTTTAAAATGTTAATTGGAGCTTGTGCACTTTCTGCATCAGGTCTGAAGAGTTTTACTTTAATAATACCATTATCAATAAATTTCATTGAAAAAAAAAAAGAAACAAATGGATATTTATATCCATTCATATCCTTAAAATAAGTCTTGCTACCTGAGTTTCAGAATTATGTGAACTTTTTTTTTTGAGTCACCTTAACTGCATAGCCAGGCAGTATGTGAACTAGGCAGATTCCACTAGAATTATGTAGAATTGCACATTCCATCTTGCTTGTGCAGTTCCAAGGCTTTGACTCTGTTTCAAAATGGGGTTTTTTTGTGGAGAGACTTATACTAATTTCTCACCACCAATAAACAATATTGCCTCAAACAACGTTTCCTTTATTTTCTAGGCTTTTCTCATATAAAGGGTCAGCCATTCTCACTTCAGTAACTGCAAAGTACCTCTCATGGGTTAATACAGCCTATCCAGCACCCATTTTTGAGAAGGCTAAAAAAGACAAATGGTTTGCTGTAAATTTAAAAGTTGAGAATCTTTTTTAAGCATAGGGGGAAATACAGTCATAAAACTGAGGAAGGTTTATGGTGGTATTGACATCTGTACTTAGGTTCTTACCAAGAACACGTCAAATAATCATTTCTTGGAATTAGACTGTGGTGAGTTCAGATAAAGAAACCAGACCATGTAGTCCAAAACGCTAACCAGTAAAAATTATTTCCAGAATCTGTCTCCCGTGGAAGAAAGCACTGGAGTTTCAAAGCCATGATTATTTCAGCTCTGAGTTGCTCGTAGCACAGTGCTGGCCTGTTTCTAACAGCTCTGGGAAGCTGGGTGAGTAGGCCTATAAAAAACTACACTCCATGCATTTCATATGAGCCTAAATGTAAACAACAGAACTTACAACTAATTGCCTTTTAGATAAAGCTGACTTAAGCAACTGAGATAACAGAATCCCACAATACTCTGGATGAAACATACTAAAAATGTGAATTAATAAGTTAGCTGATATTGAGCTCCAGATGTTTCTTACTCTGGCAATGTTCCTTAAGTGATGATAAGCAGATTTACATACTTAACTAATATGCTTATTTAAAGAAAATTTCCAGATCCAGACTAGCATCCAGATTTCTTATTTGGCTTCAGATCAAAAGACATACTATCAAGAAGGACGGCATCCAGGAAAACCTTTTCAACATCTGCTTAGAACTAAACAACAGATATTTGATTTTCTACAAATTTAATTTCAGGCAAAATTTTACTTCATCCAATAATTTTTATATCCTCAAGACAGCCTGACCTAGTCATTTTACATATTCAAATCTCAGAATACAGCTCATACACTGAGAAAAGCAGCAGTTGCTAAGGAGAAACTCTATTAGTTTGTAGTTCACATTTAAGATTGCTATGAGCAATTTCACTTAGAGTGAGACAAAGGCGTTTTTGTAAGCAAAGCCCTTCCCTCACCAATAACATCAGTGATTTAAAGAAGCAGGTTCAAAAACATTTTATATGTTACTTGTAATCTAAAAAAATTTAAGTTCAAGCTCAAAAATTTAAGCTCCACTGTTTCAAAACGCTGAAGAATAGAAGAGAAAGTTAATATTACTGACTCATAGGTAGTATTCTTTGAAATTCTTATAAGTGCTTATTGTCACATTTAAGGCAAGATAAGACCAAATCTAAGCAAAAACTTAAAAGAAAATACTTGGAGGAATGGATAGTATTCCAAATTTCTTCCCAGGTTCCAGAGAGTAAAACACAAGTATACTGGGAGGGAAAGTGTATATTCCAGGGCAGAGTAAAAAGAACCAGCCAGGAAATACAAAATATGGAATTCACTTTCCAAATTAACTATTTTAGAAGAAAAATGAAATGAAAAAAACATGTTGCCAAATCAGTTGAGCACTTGCATAAACCTTTACTGAAAGCCAAGATAATGAATATATAAACACAAGGGAGGTAAATGTTAAACAATGCATTGTACCAGCAGATATGCAGACTGCTTGAGGAATGACGCCAAGGATGAGGAGAGATGAGAGTAAAAGCTACCCAGTTTTTCTTGTGGTTCCTTGGTGTACATGAGAGAACAGGAAATAAACCTACCAGGAACTTGGCACAGAAAGAAGCCTTCTGGATATGGGTAACCACAGTACATGATTGGTCTCTAGTACCTCACACCCACAGCTCTCAACCTGCTCTGCAAAGCGTGTAAGTGCAGGAAAACTGCTAATCTGAATCACCCTGCAGGGTCATGGCAGACTCAGAAACATAACATAAGAAACAAGAACACCCAGCCTGCTGCACACCCTGAACTTCTTACTTTAAAAAGGGAATATACTTCTACACTTCATTTGTTGTGGGGAAAAAAAACAAAAAAACATGACAGGACTATTCCCTAAATTGCACTCGTGAAAAGAAAACAAAGGGAAAACAACATTAATTATTTCATTAAGCAAGTGTGATTTTATATTTTGTTTTTAACTGGCATTGAGACTTTGGAATATCTGGGATTAACAGTACTGCTATCAAATGGAGTCAGACTTTCCCATTGATATTTGTTTTGCCACTGAGTCCTTTCATTCCAACCACTTCCACCCCGAAGACCATGTCTTTTCCCTTCTTAACATCCATACACAGGACTTCTACTTTTGATTCAGCCTACGTGCTTGTCTCCTAGCCTTATTATTTTAATTCCTCTTTGCTCAACTGCAGAATTAATGCTAGAATAACCTGCCCACAGGGCATCCCATCCCTGTGTGCCCAAGTGCAACAGCAAACAGAAACCAGTAGGGGAGTTTGCAAATGGTTCAATTATTACATTAATTTCAAAAAGCAGCTTCTGATAAGATTAGTTTCTCGAATGTGTTCCATGTGGTTTCTCTGAGAAGGCATTGGCACTAAATCTGACCATGGAGTGATTTGGGAAAGCCTGTGCAGTGCTAGGCAGGCAGAAACAGAATGACAAAGATTTGTGCTCGTTCTCTTCTTGGTTTTCTGCAGGATCTGTGTCCTGGATCCCTGTGAGGTTTCACAAATCTATGGGATAACTGGCTCATGAGAACACTGTGCTCCACCTCCTGCCCCATCCCTTGGCCTCTTCCATCCAATACAGCACCAGCCTCCAATCCTGGGGCAAATTCTGCCTGGGTTTGCTGTTTCCTGGGAGAACGGGCCTGCTTTAGTCTGCCTTTTGTACTAACTCCTTGGAATTATCCAGGCAATAATGCAATTTTGAATCTCAAGCCCCAAGGGAAAGTGAAGGTGTCACACCATTGGAGAAATGTCCTTGTGAGTGAAACCAGCCAGCTCTGTTCTCTTGTTTCCCAAACTCCCCAAGGCAGGTAAAGACGCCTCTTTCCAAAGGTTTGCTTACTTGAGTGCACCCCAAGACATGACACTGCTCTTTCCATTTTGCAGAGTCAGCCAGAATTCAAAGATGTGTAAAACCATGTATAATGAATCTGATCAAATGTGTTCTGGTAGCAGAGTCATTTATATTCTTGTATCCAGGCCTCAGTCATGAAGGAAAACAGAGCTCTGCTCCTTGAAAACCATAAAATATTTCCCTCTAATTATGCTGATGCCATTAGACACACCCAGTCACCCATAAATTCAAGTAAATAATGTGAATATAATTTATCATAAAACCTGCAAAGCACAGTAAAACCTTCTTTCCCCCCTTCTCAGGCATTTCAGTCAGTCCAGTATAACATTGGCCTAATATTTAATGATCCAGCACTGTGTTAGTCTGCTCTATGACAGATGTCTGTGTACAAACTATGCAACATAAAAGAGATTCAAGGGAAGGACCAAGAACTGGTACACAACATTTCCAAAACTATTTAAGTAATAGAGGAGCTGTATTCCTGCTTTCACAAGTGAGTTAAGACACATAGGAGATTTTGAAAATTGTAATAAACTGACAATAATTAGACATTTGTGTGAATTATACTTTTAATCTCCATTTAATTATTCACTTTTACTCACTTCTGTGATTAATTAGATTTTGTTTTGAAACATTATTCCTAACAGCTTACAATAAAAGATATACTAACTACTTGCAGCTTAAGGAGGTTTATATAAGTCCCTTGATGGGGCTCAGAAAAAATACAGCCTGTAACACTTGCCTGAGAAGTCACAGCAGGAAAAGGTGGTTACAGTGGTGGTCTTCTACCCTGGAGGGAGGACAGCTGGGAATCAGGAATGGGAAACCCATAAAAACCCAGCAAGTAAGATGAAATATTTTTTTTCGAGGTTTCAGTAAAGGAGGGCTGTAGGTGCTGTATTTCTAAAGAAGCTATGCAGGAGCTAGAAAGAAGAAAAAAAATTATAACCAATAGGAGGAGCTCTGTTAGCTAACTGCTGTGGGAAATAAGCACTATGAAGGCACTTGGGCCATCTGATCAAAGAAACAGATATTCTAGAGAGGAATTCATGTCATAAGCAGCAGAGAAATTGAAATGAGAAAGCGCTATCATGTTGTCCTGAAAAAATAATGGAAAGGTTATAATAGCAAAAGCTGGGCAGGAGGAATGTGTGGGGTGGGATGTTCTTCCTGGGTAATGCGTGGAGATTTCCTACAAGGTTGTGAACAGCTCTGTCTAAGAGATACAAACCCAGCAGCACCCTGAGGGGACCGTGCTGAACTGAGAGAGGCTGACCAGAGACACGGGTGTGCTCTGTCTGCCTCTTTTCTTCATTAAATTCAGGATTTCCCAAAGCTGCTGCACGGAAGAACTGTGACTACAGCATTGAAATTATTTCCTTTTTTGTTTGTTTGTTTTCTAGTGGAATATTGATGCTTCAAAACAAAATAGGAGAAGTATACATATGGAAAACAAAGTGTTTTACAGTTGACACAGACAGTAATAAAGGTCAAAGATTAAACAGTCACAGAAGATGAAGTGAGCTGCCTAAAGTGTCCAGAAAATTCCATATCATGTCTAGGAGTATAATCTGGCTTCTGAGATCCAGATACCTGTCCTATCTGGGAAATACCAATTTCCACGTGTCTCTCCCTCACCTCTCTGTGGAGTGAACAAGCCTCCCCTCCCTCCCCTGCCTTGAACACCATTCCCTTGTTCTTTCCATTACTTTTATTGCTGTAGGTGCTTTATTGCTGACAAACACTGAAATTTTGAAGTGTTAAAATGGAAATGAAGATAAGAATTTAACAAACCAAAATTATTTAAATATCAACCTGAATGTTTTACCAGCCTGAAACACTGATACACAAGTGTTCCTTTAGTATTAGAAAAGTCATCAAGCCATGGTAAGGGAGACAAAATCACTTCCAGTCTCACCTGGGGACTTGCAGCTAACAGCACAATTACACAGGACACTACATCAGAATATACTAAAGCAAACATTAGGAGGGTTTTTATTTATATGCATTCTGTCTATGCAGCAGTGTCAGAGTTGACAGCTCAAAAGACTGCTTTTTCCCAAACTCCTACTTTTAATAATCTGCAAACATGATTGAAGGAAGCAGTAAGAAATCTAATAAAAATGAATGCAGAAAGGATTAAGGAGACGGCTTCATGACAATTTACAGTTCTACATAGCAGTCTCTTGCTACGAGTTGTGATAAGACAAATCTTGTTTACAGTGTGTTAATCCCATGTCCCAGTAATGCTGGTATGCAATGGATTCAACTCTTCTGCAGAATGGAGATGCTTCTGCATTAAATGAACAGCTACAGGTAGCAGCAGCCTGAGTGAGAGAGCAAAGGCCAAGGGTTAGTCCAGATTACATTTTCCAATGAGTCATTCACGTCTCTCTCCCTCAGAAAATGATGTAAATTGTTTGGTTGTAAATTATAAGTAAAGCTTTATTTGAGCTTTTCTGGGTCAATTATTGACTTTTATTGTTCTCTAAAGAGGGAAATTTGAAAGCTGGCTTTTAGTTTTTTTCATGTAATAGAGATTTATGCATTTTCTATGACTAAAAAGGACTCTGACATAGTGAAATACCTTTAGCCATGAACAGTGTGTTTGTATAATACCAGGTGCCCTCCTAAATCAATTCTCCCTATGAATGTAAAATTTAGTAATTCTCTTTGCAGAGCCAGTAAAAGTTCATGGACTATTACCTTTTTATCTCTGTACAAGTGTTAGGTCCTATCATTGCTTACTCATTTCCAATCACTTCCAAATATTAGCTAATTAGACATTGTCCAAGCTAGTGGCCCNCTCTGTACAAGTGTTAGGTCCTATCATTGCTTACTCATTTCCAATCACTTCGAAATATTAGCTAAGACATTATCCAAGCTACTGGCCTCAAAAGGTAGTGGTTTGACCCAGATAGGACAGATATCTGGATCTCAGAAGCCAGATTATATTCCTAGACATGATATGGAATTTTCTGGACACTTTAGGCAGCTCACTTCATCTTCTGTGACTGTTTAATCTTTGACCTTTATTACTGTCTGTGTCAACTGTAAAACACTTTGTTTTCCATATGTATACTTCTCCTATTTTGTTTTGAAGCATCAATATTCCACGAGAAAACAAAAAAAACAACAACAACAAAAAAGAAAATAACTTCAAAAGTTTCAAAAACCCCATGCAGAGACTGGCATTTTCAGTTGCTTATTGGTAATAATCAGTATTCTTCTGTTTCAGTGTTTTATTCATACATTTGAGAATTTGAAAATACATTTTTCTCTAGGCTGCACTTAACATCAGTAAGGGAAAGTTAGTTGTCCTTTAGTCAACTTTTATTTTGCTTCTGGCCAGCTTGTTCTTGGAAATAATAATAATCTAAGTTTCTTGCCTTTCTGCCGTTGGAATGCCTGCATTCTGGCCCAAGTGCTGCCCAGTCCGAAAGCCGTGGAGATGTATTGTGTTTAATCACATCTGTCATTACAGGAGATGGTCACCTTAGCAGAAAGATCGCTGTAATGGGTTGCTAATGGGCTATTAAGGGGCTTTCAAGTATCAAGATGATCATCATAAGTAAGAACTGAGAGTCATTCTTTATTTCTGTGTAAGATTAATTTTTCCCCAGTAATTCCGTGGATTAATAATGCAAGGTTTGTGCACCTCAGGAACTGCTTCACAGTTTCTTACCATATGCTATGCAAATTCAATAATTAACTCTTGACTTCACAATTTTACAATAAGGTGCTACTAACTCTATTTAGGGATGTGGAAAATACCAAGCTGAGCAACCATTCTGAAAAGATCAAATAGATGATGTACTTTAAAAGGGTCTTGATTTGATCAGTGTTTTCAGAACTACATTAACACACACTCAGTTATAGTGTTATAGTGTCCACAAACATTTTTAAATGGCAAAATGCAGAAAATATATGTCACGTCAGATCCTTCTTTATCATTGCTTTGTTCTCTGAATAATTTCTGGGTACTAACACCTCTCAGAGCTTTGCAGACTATATCAAAATGTTCTACATTGTGCCTAAACTGATACTCTCAGAGTTGACATCCTTTCAAATGAAAGCAGAAAACATGGAAAGTGGCATTATAACGTTCAGATGTGAAATAGTGAATTAATTTTGGCTTATATAACAAATGGAAAGGAAGAAAGCAGGTTCTTTCCAGTCCTAGCTGGTTATACAACTTATAACAAACTGTCAAACAATTTGACTTTTATGTCAGATTTTTCCTAGGTATAATTCCGAGTTTCTTGTGAGTTGAACAGGTACCTGTCAGACAGACAACAGAATAAAGAGGTTTACCTGCACTTACACCTTTGAGCTTTATAGGTTATGGTTCCAAAGCTGTGTACATGCACACAAGTAACACATATACAAAGCTTTTTCTTTTCTTTTTTTGCCAGCAATACGCTTCTTCTCAAGCTCTTCTTCACAGTTAAATATTTCTGCCTTCTTTTGGATCTGCCCCCGATCAACATGGTCAGTGTGCTCTACATTTAAAATGTCTTTTTGAAGTTGCTCTGGTGTTTCTGCCTGTATTTCCTGACAACCCTGAGTTGCCCCACGTTGCATCTCTTCCTCTCTTTTACTATTCCAGCACTATCTTGGAGGATAAGTGTCAGCAGGTGTAAACAGGAAAAAGGAGACAAGTGGCACCATTACAGCATTGCTTTCACTTGAGAGGGGCTACTTTTAGAAAAGAAAGCACTTGCAGCAACTCTTATTTGATTGGCATCATTGTCTAGTGAAGCTGGCACACCATCTTGTGAGCAGGCACAATGCCATGGGAACAGATGGGCATGTGCATGGGAAGCCAAAAGATAATGTACGAGTACCAAATGTGTGTGTTGGAGGGCAAGTTTCCCAGTCAAGGAACAGCAGAATGGCAGTTTATAAGCTTCTGCACCTATGTTTAAGGGAGATAACACACACATTGCATCTTTACAATACGTGCACGGGTAAAACACTCTGCAACAATAGACAGGGACCCAAGAGTCTGGAATTCAGTGACTGCTGAAGGATTACCAAGTTTGCAACCTCCTGAAAGTAAAAGAGCCATGTAAAACCCCAACGTGGTATCTTTACAGTTGCAAGATTACCAAATTTGCAACCTCCTGAAAGTAAAAGAGCCATGTAAAACCCCAACGTGGTATCTTTACAGTTGCAAACTAGGACACTATTTCTGGCTTTGACATTGACCAGGAGGAGATAACTGAAGACCAGGAAGCAGGAGCTGTATGGAAGCGTCCTCTCCAAAGCATTCCTCTCAACCAAAGCTTTCTGACATGAAGTTTTCATGTGGACCATCACATTTAATAACAGTTGGAGTTAATGCCATGACGTTGTGTTACATCTTTGTGAATCCATTTATAGTTTTAGTTTCCACAACACCTTAATGAATGCTACAAGTGGATCATTCATAAAATGAGTGAGCACTTCCTTTCATTTGTTACACTTGTCCCTTGACCAGAGTTACAGGGTAGCAGCATAGTTCTTATTTCTGCCAGAAATAACTGCTTCTTATTCCTCTCTTCTACACTGCTTGTGAATATATGGACTTCTAGAATAGCCCCCTCCTGCACTAAGTTATGTTTGTATTTCACAGCTATCATTTCGGGCCTCCCAGGCTGCCCAAAAGGGACTCAGAAAATTCTTAAGGTCTAGTCAGAAATCTGGTTTGGCTAGAATTTGGTCTTTACTTTTATCCTGCCAACACCACCGTTGACATCACTAATCTGGTCAGCAGCAATGTTATGTGGAATAAAATAGAATAAACCAAATCAGAGACATGATAAATATTCATGAGTGATACCAGTCAATTCAGGCTTGGCAGTATTACACATCTTCTTTAAATGGGCTTGAATGACAAGAAGAAACAGATCACATCAAACAATGCCATGTTGCACTTCAGTATGAAACCACTTTTTTTTGACCCCCATAGCACATGCGCTTCATCAAGGACTAAAGCACAGTAGTAGCATATAAAAATAATAATAGACTGAGATAAGAGTTATCCCAAGATGTGGTAATGTGTAAAATGGAATAACAGCTCTAAGTCTAAATGCTTAATATTTTATACCAATACAACTTCAGCGACCTCATGCAGCACAATTTTTTTTTTTTTAAATAAAGATAGCATGTAAATGATACTTGGTTACCTGTACAGAAAGGGCATCTCTTTGTCAGTGTAGCACCATTGCAGGATATTTCAACACAACAGCTCAAACTGAAAAACTAAACTTTAGGGTTTGAAAAGACTGTAGTGTTTTCTCCAGTAACACCACTGGATTTAAGGACTCATACTATACTCATGTTATTACCTCTGTACTGCTGAATACATGCATATGAAAGCTCTTTGTTTTAATACCTCTGATTTCTTTCAAACCCTCTTCATTATACTTTTAGATATTTTAAGAGATATTATTAGGCATCACATCCTAAACTTTTTCCCTGAGAACAAATCCAGCCTGCTCCATTCCCTTTCCTTTATATATGTTTCCATACAAGCACACTGAAGCACATTTTATACCCAGTCACAAAAACCTGAAAGAAAAATCTATGATCCTTTTTGGTCTATCTTGGAGCATTTGGCTATCTTCTTTAGTACTCTCAGTAGAATAAGTGATAATCAATAGCAATATCTGCTCGAATCTGAATGGTTTGATGGAAGCACTTTTGAAACACATCACAGTGCCTGATTTGCTGAAACTTGGCCAGCTCTTCTTACATCTGCAGCAGCAGCACTGTATCTAACTTATACCAGTTGGTAGTTGAAATCTATTAAAGATTGTTGTTAGCATTTAAAAAGTAAAATTATCATTTAGTATTTTTAATTTAAAAATATTTAAGATTACTGTTAGCATTTAGTTGCACGTAGCTGGTTTCTCTCACATTAAAATTGCCCAGCTGCTTTAGCTCTTTTGACTTTAAATTGGAGCAACCCACGGGAGAGACCAGGTGTAGGTGTAGCAGCAGCATGTGCAGCCACTGGTGTGTTCTGCTTCTGGGTTTTCACTGTGGGGAGATCTCCCTCTGCCTGCACGGTGCTCCAAACAGCCATGTGAGCCAGAGAAGTAAATTGAAATTATGGTACCTTTCACAAACTGACCAGGACGGTCTTTCACTGTCTTGCCCAAAGATACCAACAACTTTCTTACCATTATGTGTGCTAGGACATTAATTCCCCCTCGTTCTAGCAAACCAACTTCAAGTGTTTCAGAAAAACAAGATGAACAATTATTGCCTTGTGATATTATGGGATTTAGATATACAAATATTCACATAATGCTATTAGCAACATGCCAAATGTTGGCTGTATGGGTATATTTTGAAACTCATAGGATCTAGTATATGCATTCAAAACATGTTTTCTGTGCTTTTCTCTTCTGCAATAAGTTCAATTTTCTGAAGCAGAGGTATATTAATTAAAAACATTTTCATCAATATTTTTGCCTCAGAAAAATACATACGTGAAATATAAAACCTGTTATTTTTAGCATTCTCATTTTGTTCCAAATTTATCACAGAGTGTTCTTTCATAATCATTCTAATGCTTTTATGGGGAACTTGTTTGTATCTAACCCAATTTTAATTCAATGTGAATTTGGATCAGGTAAAGTGCTGTTCACAGAGTGTATCTGCCAGAGTATAAATTGCCCAATACTAAAATGCCCACCCTCTAGAGAACAACTTCTGCAGGTACTTTATAAACAACTGCTGAGGTTACTCAACCTGTTAATTACCGCTGAAAATTCAGCCTGGTATCCAAATTATGTCTGTTACAAAGAATGTTTATGCCAGAATTGTCAGCAGCAAGCTGCCTTCTACATCCCACCCCCACTGCCACTCTGCAATGCCCTTGAAACTAAGCAGATACAGTGTCAGTGAAGAATAAAATGAGGAATTCATGGGAGCACTCATATACTGCAGGTACACACTCTGTAACGACACACTCCTGCTCTGTAAGCACTTCTTATACATCAGATGCTCACAACCTAAGTTACACACCTAAAAATAACTGCTTATGTCAGGAGGTTGTACAGCAGGAGGAACAAGTACTACTTGCACCCAAGTCCCTAAAACCAAATGGATAAATACTCCAGCTTTAATAATCACAACAAGCACCATTTCAGAGCACAATTGCAATTGATCTACTGATGAGATTGGGTTCAGAAAAGGCTACTAACAAAAATCCACACCTCAGGATAAAGTTAATGAGGCTGTCGAGGGAGCAGCAGGGCCAGATTTAGTGCCAAAAATGCACCAGTGACACCAGAGAGTCGAGGAAGGTGAAGAAAAAGAGTGCTAAGTGATAAGGAACAGTGCAGCTCACTGACAGATAGATTTAAACCTCTTGAGTTCAATAACCACATGACAAAGATTGTTAAATCAATTCATAAGAATTATGCTGAATCCTGACTAAGATGCACGTCAGACAAATAGCAGAGCATTTAGAGCTAGGAAATATAAGTCATCAAGCAGGTAATCTATGTGTCACATGAAATATGGACAAGGAGGGGGCTCTTGGACTACTTGTGAGCTGTTCAGTGCCTTCTTGCTGAGCTATGGCAAATTTCTACCATCATGATCAAGACACCCTGGCACCCCTTCCCTGGCACTTCAAATGCAGAACACAGGAACATTGGCAGAGGATGTCAAACTCAGAAAGGGCCCTTAATCAGGACACACTCAAAGCTCAACATAGAATTTCCAGTTCTCCTTCCCAGGGTTTTTGAATAAAATTTGTCAGCCATTGGGCTGGGGGTAAGAAACAGAGAAAAGTGGTGGGATGTGCAGTAAATCATTGTGTTCCAATGGCTCGTTTACATTACATACAGTTCAGAGAGAAAGTCCACACTATGGCCATTCCAGTGAAATCCTGGTGCAGGAGATGATGGTAGTAAATGGTACTTTAGAAACCTGGAGTCCCCTCTAAGTGAACCAAACCAGATTGGAAAGTCCATATTGGACCTTGTCACTATAAGGCCAGAGTGAGCCCTTTTTCTTAGTCCCAGAATGCAGGTGCCCAAATCCCACAAAAGATATTCATTCTGTGCCTCAGTTAAACAGTTATGAAAGAACGGGGAATTTTTCATAATTGTGTCAGGCTTCAAATCTGTTTGTCTTCTTATTTTGACAAAATATTACTAGTGCCCAAGCATGAAAAAATCTGGTGTTTGGTAGTGCTGTTGGTGTCTTTCAAATGGCTTAATAATGTAGGTCAAAGCCACTGCAGGAAAACATTCAATATTGGTAAATGAAAATTAATGTACATTGGGGAGGCAATGGGAATTAGTTATTCATCTTGGCAAGTTCCGAGCTGCTATAATCCAGGAAGGACATCTAACCAATATTGTGAAGACCTGAAGCATGGCCTGCAGCAGGAATGGGAGCTCATAAAAAGAAAAGAAAGTTTTACTGTATAAGGGAAAGAATGAAATAATGTGGATTAAAACACCTAGAGATTTTCTGCATCTCATGAAGGATATTCAAGAAATGGGGTTCACAGAAGCAGACAAGTATGATGGAAGAAAGAAAAACCTCTTAGATAAGGATAAATTGCCTTTTAAACTTATTTTGTTTATTTTCTTGAAAAGAAGACAAATAGGAACAGGCATGACAAAAAGTGTAGTAAGAAGTAATGAAAGCTATAAAGAAGGTCAACTGGGAGCTTTTCTTCTTCTCTTCCATAATACAACGAAATGAGTTAGTTATTAAATTGAAGTGGGGCAAATTAGGAACTGATAAAAGGAAAATAATTTTTCTCACACAACACATAATTAGATTTTGGGACTCCTTACCATGGCATTTTGCTAAGGCCATAAATTAAACAAGATTCACAGAGGGAATAGATTTCACATAGATAAATTCTTGAGATACACTGTGGTTGAAACAAAGAATTTTACTTAATGCTGACAAAGAATTATTTGAAGTGATTTAAAACTCTGGGTATTAGATATTAAGACAAACTTAATGAGCACTTCACAGATGACCCCTATTAGTCAGAATGGTGGACAGCAAAACCAGAGCTCTCCTCCAGTACAGTAATTCCCAGGTACTTGTGTTTCAAGCATTACTCTTCAAGGCTATAAAGCTGAAAGTATGAGTTTACACTGCCCAGAGAATAAAGACAAGTTTGGGGTCAGGGAGTTGAAGGGAAGGGGATAACTCAGGGAGCAAACTAAGGGGTTTCCCAGTTACACCTGCTTGAGATTTACAGCCACAGCTGAGGAGAGGTTCCATATGGAAGAAGATTACAGAGATTGTTTTTGCCTCCTCCATCTTTATCAGCTACTTTTACTGTCATCAGATCATTTTAAAATGCTGATCATGAAACAATCCAATATGGCAGTTGTCATACTAGAAAGTACAATGATTACTTCGTTAAACAACTGGAAAAATGTGATCCTGCACATAGAGAGCAAAGGTCTGTTACATTTCTTTCCTAAATGCTATCACAGTGCACACAAAGGTCACTGGACCTGTCTCTTTTTCAGCAGTAGTGGTGCTCATGAATGTTTACAGTGATTAACTTAAAGAGCTATTTTTTTTCTGAGTGGGAAAATAAAACACTCATTATCATAGGAAAGACAGTAAGTGGCTGCTTGACCAATTTATCAGAAAACACAAAGGTGTTTAAATCAGAGTATTTCAATTGCTGGGAAGAACTGAGCCATTGATGGGGGCAGTGGCAAGAGAATAACACGAGAAATAAATGGAATGGAATGGAATCAGAAGAAGAAAAAGGAAAAAAAGTTGAAAATCGCAAGGACATCCAAAACTGGAGAGATGATGTAATTGTCAGTTTGGCCTAGCAGGAATAGATTTTTCCAAACTGAAACAAATATCTCCTCACAAGTAAACAGAAATTGTGTATTAGACAACCTTTGTTGGTCTGTGCTCAGTGATATATGTCAGGTGTTTAGGTCCACACAATTTCATTTCTTTTTGCTCTTCTAACTTACAATTCTTCATTGAACTTCAGTATTGATTTACTTCCAAATCACGTCCTGTACCTTCTTGCACTATTGCTTTTTAGGTAAACATTAACAACACTACAAGATGGAGCTGATCCAAAGTGTTTGTTAATTCATCAGTAGTGGGAAACCTATGTGTTTTCAAGCAATGCAAATTGGTTTGGCTTCTGCACAGCTCCTACTTTTTTCAAACACTGATGGCAAAGAACATTTCCCAGGATTCATATCAAGTATTAATTTTAACAGCATTAATTTATGATGTAGGTTATTCCATTCTACCCTGAACAACATGACTTATTCAAAAAGCAAGCAATTTTCCAAAGTAAATACTCATTTTCCATTCTAACAGTGGTGCTCTTTGTGGATTTTTAAGAGAAAGGGGCTGAGTCTGGAAAACATCTTTTCTGTATTTTTTTTTTCTTGGGGATCATTCATTGTACTATTAGGATATTTTAAATATCTAACCCTTCCCACAAAATTTTCAAACTGTCTCCCTGTATCTATTGTAGAAATGAAATTATGAAGTAGAATTTACTTTCTAAAAGAAAGTTCTTACTTTATTTTTCCCACTACTGTTTTTGTCTGCTTCTCTGGACTCAAAACTCTGTAGATGATTATAGGATCACTCAGATATTAAAAGAATAGTATTTTTCAATCCAATGTTGACTTAATTGTCCACAAGTCACTTAACCTCCCCAGTGATTCAGGAAACACATCAGGGTAACTGTGCCCTTTGTGCTGGAGTGAACTTCTCTCCTGATAGAATTGATAAATAAAGCAAAATTGAAGCTTGAGTTGTTGGAAGTCATGACATGGGTGCACATCCACAGACTGGCATGCCCAGGCTGACATTAACTCTGCCAGCCAGTTTTTCTTTGGGATTGTCATAGAGAATGCAGAGAGAAGGGGCTTTCTGGCCAAATCTGAAGTTCTGGACTTAAGATCTGTCACTTGAAAGACCAACTAAATAAAATACATACAATAACAGAAGAAAATCATGAACTTGGACAGGCTCTCAATGGCAGTGTGGATTTTGAATGTAACACAGCAAGATTCAGAACTGCCCAGGCAGTTGACCTGAGACAATTGAAATGCTGGGGTGGAAAAGTAGAGTGTCTGAGGACAAAAAGCATCTGTGATTTTGAATTAAACATGGTATATGAAATTTTTTTTAAAAATCCTTTAAAAGATATCTTTCATCCCTACATAGACCTTTTATCTCGAAATTATGAACTGCCAAAGAGAAGGCAAAATACAATATTTCTGTAGTAATGAATACTCATACTCTGTTTTGATTACTAATAATGTAAGATCAGCTAATTAAACACCCTCTTAAAATGAATGCTTGAATGAATTTTTAATTCACTCAGTGTTTCTAGCACGGTCCTTAATAGAGCAGTGCTCTGTAGTTTATACCTAAATGGAATTTTCGGAGTTGAAATTATGCCCTCCATCAACTAAGAGGGAAAAATGTGTGGGTGTATGCACTGTGTGTCTGTGTAAAGGGGAGGGATCACAGCATCATGTTGGGCTACAAAATACCACCAAAAACCATCCTAAAAATATAGCAAGAGTTTTGAGAAACATTTTTTCTAGATTGTTGATAACACAAGATAATAGGAGTGTTCCTACTTGATGTTTTACACTAGAGAACTTCAAATACTAGGAAAGATAATGATATACACGAGCAGGGGAAATGTATTATCGTGACATGATGGGAAGGAAATCATGCAGCTGTGAAAAGACAGGTGCCAGGATATCTCTACACGTAAGAGAAGCTGAGCAGGTGATAAGGTCAAGCCTTACTATCACCCAGCCTGTAGTGTGCAATACTGTGATATCTGCTGCTACGTGACACTTCTTCTCAGGAATGATGTCTTCAAATTGGAATTCTCAAGCCTCCACTACAGTTGGCACTGTATCTGATTTAATAATTTATTAATACTAATAGCAAGCTGATAGAAATTGGTGAGGAAGAGCCGTGGTGTCATTCACACTGACACAGTGTGCCCAAGGACACAGTGGGTACAGGAAGGGGTAAAAATACACCACAGGCATGAAGAACACAAGTGTTGTTACAATTGTTCAACTAAATCCACGAGCAACTGATCATCTGACGTTTTTAGAAAGCATAAACCGATTGCTATTTCTCCTGCCACACCAGGGAGGCTGTAGATATGAACATTTCTGTATCAGCAGTATTTGTTTGTAGGAAACACTGGTGCTGCCACACACTCCTCAGTCCTGCGGGGTAACTACTGGCATCAGCCACCAAGGTGAATGCAAACTTGAACCCCAACCTAGCAGCTTCTGTCTGAACTAACTCCATCGACAAAACAAAAAAAAAAACAAAGCCATTTGGGATAGCAAAAGTAAAAGTCTACCAAAAACCATCTCTGAGGGTCAACAGATCAGAACATACTGCTCTTTCGTTTTCACAGGAATTGCAGCTCGTGTGAAGCTGCCAGTATTCAGCATAAATAACACTCGGAAAATTTCAGAAGACAAATTGCCTCCTGCAATGTGACATCAAGGTGGTGGATGGAATTTTATATACAAATTTTATTTCTTCAAAACATACTTGAGGTATAGGCCAGAATTTATACAGGAGCTTTGTATTGAAAAGCAAAACACACCTGAGCTCATGCACCAAATTGTATCTAGCTAAGACATTTTGGAGAAATAGGCATTTCTTAGTTACTACAAAAGCTTCTGGTGACATTTCAACTAGTATAGCATGTATAAACAATACCATCTGTAGGGTTAAATTATAATCCTTAGACAAAAATATAGTTTCTGGAGAATTCATACACAAAAACATTTTCAAATACTGGCAGAAGCTTCGTATAGGTGTTTCAAACTTCTACCTTTCAAACCTCTAAATTTTCAAACTCAGCAAGAACAATTACCTCTACTTAAAAGTTCTTTTCTATACAACTAAAATCGGTTTTGTTCATATTGAGTGAAATAAAGAAACCAGGCTAAATAAATAGCAACTTTTTTGTTCCCTATACTTAATTTTCTGCTTTTAACAACATTATTTTAATTCTATAAAACAAAAGTAGGTTTTGCTTAACAATGTTTGCAAAACACAATGTTTGCACACTGAGGAAAACATTTTGGTTTTCATCAGCCCTTAACTCTTTTCATCAAAAAAAAAACTAATAAAGAAATACATAAATAAGAAATTAGCACAGTTAGCTTTTTTTTTCTTTTTCAAAGAAAAACCTAAACTGCTTAATAAAAAGTATTTTCAACATTTTGAGTTATGCTCAGATAATATTTCAAAACACTTCCTTGAAAATCACCTTTTGAAATAACATCTAAGAAAAAAACTCTCTCTCTAGACATTTTTCTTTTTAAATTTAATCCTGACCTTGAAACAATCTGAATAAATTTTATGTGGATCAAACGTGTACAAAAATAACCCATTTATAAAGAGGAAGCTACATAGCCATAGAAATATTTATAAATAGATGGTGCATATAGAAATACAAAAACTGATTTTGCAGAAAAAGCATGATTTTAAGAGATCTGCAGCTGTTCTCAACCTTTAGCATTGCTTATGTGAGCCAAGAGATTTTTGTCTAGTACTGAAGCTAAATTAACTTCATGGCTTGGATTTATCCCCTTGGGTAAACCCTTAACATACACAGTACCAGGCAAAAAGCTTACCCTCAATTTCATTTTCCCAAAATTGAAATGCTTTAAAAAATAAGCATAAATGTATTTCAAAATCCAATTGCTTTGGCCCTAAATCTATCTTTTCTTGGCAGAGAGCAGTTGTTTTTAATCTGAATGCTAATATTTTGCAATGTGGCATCAGATACAAAATACTAATTTACATTGTGCCAGAGATCTATAGCATTTCAGTACTAGTCAATCAATAAGTGATTAGAGGAGTGGGTTTCTGAACAAGGGAACATTATTTAAACTATAAAATAATTCTGCAAATTATTCTGTAGATGATATGTACCAAAATGTCCAGAGCAGAACAACTGCATTTATTAACACTGTCTCAAACAGAGGGGAAGCAGAGTAGAAGAATGAGCTGTGTGGTTTTAGATCAATGTGTTAAATACATGTCAGATACAGAGGTGAAAAAGCCATATTTAAGGAGGGTAAATTTAATGACATTCTGAAATAACAATTTAAGTAAAAATACCTTTAATAACTGAAAATTGGAAGTATTTGCAGACTGGGAGCTTCAATTCCAACTTTTTTTCCTGCCAGCATACCTTGCAGTAAGTAGGGAAAAAATTTAACTTGTTTAAATATTATGTGAAATATATTATTTACAAAGTTAGTCCATTCTTTATATG
This sequence comes from Daphoenositta chrysoptera, assembly GCA_013397915.1. NCBI lineage: Eukaryota > Metazoa > Chordata > Aves > Passeriformes > Daphoenositta > Daphoenositta chrysoptera. The sequence goes on along the minus strand of VZRO01003283.1, from coordinate 409,505 downwards.
CAGACATAGGCAGAATTCCTCACTGGACTTTTTTTGGAAGAGCTGGAAAACAAGCTGTAGTGTTAATTCTTGAGTGTTATAATTTTTTCTTTAATATCTTGTTTTTCATTTATCAGAAATAAGTAATCTAATACTCATATTCATCATCCTAATAACCCTTATGCAGTCATAATTCATGTTACAAGCTGTAAGAACTAAAGGAATTTTCCCAATTATATAAGGAGATGAAAAACTTATCAGGGAAAAATACACACATTTGACAGGTTTTTGGCCAATAGTTGCATCCTTCAGGTTTTTGAATCTAATGGAAAAACTCTTTACAATGATGAATCTGAACTACTATAGAAATGAATGGATATACTACTGCTTGGAGAAAGCTTTTTTTTTCTCAAAAAATACAAATTTTTCCATCTTTCACCAGTGTAAACATGCTATTCCCAACGATCAGCTGATTACTTCCCCACTCACTGGACAGGTGCATTCCTTGCTAATAAAGATTTCTACCCCACATTCCCCAAAACTAGTCTAGTTCAAATAGTTTCATTATTCCAAGCCAAAGCCTTCCTTTTCTGTTAATCTGAGTCTGACGCCTTTTCTAGCATTATTTACCCCAGTGCATCCTCTGAGTTGGTCCAGTCTCCATGAGATATTTCATGGATCTGCCCCACAGCCAGACCACAGCAATGTTTTGGTCAAGTAAGGAGCCTCCTTTCTGCTGTTCCCAACCCCTCCCTTGCCTTCCCAAAACCAGGAGATTGCACTCACCAGTTCACAGAATAGCTGGGAAGGGCAGGTGTGGCTGAGGGAAGGATAAAGCTAAAATTCCAAGGGTTCCGTGACCCTCCGTGCAGCCAAGGGAAGGCGTCAGCTCAGGTGTGTAAACACAGAACACACCAAGTGCTTTTCTCACAGCACTGTGTGCTCTTCCCTTTCAAACACGGTGGGAATTAGGAAAACCAGGCTCGTGCTTTACAAAGAGGAACGGGCCAAAGGGCTGTGTTAAACAGTGGTGTTACAGCAGGGGAACAGGAGATTAGCACAACCTGCCTCTTCCCTTGACATCTGCAACCACAGTGATTAAAGAATCGACTGAGGAGGGCAGGGTGGGGTCATGAAATGCAGAGAGCTCTGAAGCATTTAAACATTTTCCACCGCTACTACAGCCAAACACCAAACTTCTCTGGTTTTCTGCAATTTCTATGGGTAGCAGTTGTGCGGCCTTAAGGAATGGTTATTATGAACCAATAGTAATTTTAATACCAGAATATACATATTTTCTTATTCTCAGAAATCTAAGTATTATACTTGACTTTTTCCAATTTCTGTAGTCTTTATTTTGCTTTGTAGGGATTTACAGTATACTTTATAATACAGCTACTATGATAGTAGTAGCTTACTGTATGTATTTTATATGAAGTTTTACAGAGCAGAAGCTTATTTATTTCACATCCTTTTACTGTAGATTTTTACTTTAACATTGGGATTTGGTTTGAAAAAATTAATGATATTGTAAGCCCAAGTAGCTGACCAAGGATTACTGAGCACAGAAAGAATAATATTATCACTTCAGTGCAGGATCATAACTGAACAGGAAAAATCTCTGGAAGTTTTAAAGTCTATCTAACGCTATAACCATGAATCCACCAAAAAATTCATATTCCTGCACTCCATCTGTAAAATGTGCACAGGGAAACAGTTTTTTCAGTAGTATTTTTATAAAAGAAGCCTTGCCAGTTTTCGTAACAAAAGAAGTTAGTTTACCTTTCCTTTGAGTTCTGTTTCTTATTGTGATATATACACTTACTCAGTATCTGCTTTAGTTTTAATTCAATCATCCAGCAGAACATCAGTAATATCTGGAGCCCTACTTACCTCCCTGTTTTTTCTCTGCCCAGTATTACTGTAACTCATATTTAGTTTGCTGATCATCTGTTTAACCATGTACGTGTGGATTCCTGTAACTCAGGAGATGTTTCCTGAGCCTGAAAAGCAGGACAAAACTACCTGGGTTGGTGAAAGGCAAAGGCCTTGTCCAGCTCCCTCTCCCACCATTTAGGAATAGCTGCTATTTTCTTGATGGTTGGCTTTTTTTCCTTCAACATATCACAGGCATAGAGGATCAGGGACAAGATAGGGTGCAGTTTCTGACAGGTGTTTTATAAGGGAGTTGGATTTCCATATCAATGAAAAGATCAAATTTTAAACTGGGGGAACTTTAAATATTAGGAGAATAATACATTACATTGTTCTAGCTCCTATAGCCAAGGAGTTTCTCAGTTTATTCATACAATTCTCAGAGTTACACCAAAAAACAGCATCAACCAAAGAGCAGGAACACAACAGTCCTTGGGGAAACTTTGTCTGGAAAGTTAGGGGATGTAATGGAACTTCTACATGAAGAGGTGGCACTATTCTCCCTGACTGAGTCAGTTACCTGTTTGCTACTTGACAATAAAATCAGGTATTGAGTAAAGCAACTGCTGTATTTTATATAATTTACTTCTTTATTATTTAGCCTGTTCAGGTATGCACTGTGTCGCAGGTAATATGTCTTTCATTTCCATTCATAATTGCCTGCAGTATATGTCAGCCTAAATTCTCCATATATATCTCTGCTAACAATAAACTCGAAGTCATTGTTTAAATGGTAAAGTCAAGGACATGAAACAAAAAAATAATCAAAACTAAAAAAAGACGAGAAATAAATACTGCAAAATGGAGTGGGGTGTAAAAGCAATCAAGCAAAATAAAGGTGGAAAATAAAAGGAACATTGTAACAGCACTTGAGATAAATTATGCCATTTCTAAGAACAAAGAAACCAGAGGTTATTACAGGAAACAGTATGACTTCTGATGCAGGGATATTCTGGTGGCTGAAGAAGTAAACATACAGTAGACACTGCTTCCAGTAAATTACATGAATCATTCTGTGAAGAATGAAATCTGCAGGAAATACGGAGCACTGCAAAAATTGCACATCTGAAGATACAAAAATGACAACATCAGAAGGCTTCTGAAGAAAAATACTTCACAATCATGGAATGATTTAATTTTAAGTGGCAAGACACAGAAGAAACATGAAGAAATACCTTTGAAAGAACGACAGGTAGTAATTTCTGGCAGATAACATCTCTCAATTACTCCATGCTTGTATAAATTACTTCTTTTTCTTAATGAAGGTTTATTTTAATATAAGTAAAACCACTAATACAGCAGTTTATATATGCAAAATACTATAAAATCCATAATGAAGATAGGTATTAGACTACCAACATGAAACTCAAGTTTCTCACACCAATCTCTGAGTCAGTGGCAGAAACTAAGAATTCAAGGACTGGTCATTTCCTCCAGTCGGTGAATTTTAGCCTTCTCCATATGGTACCATTATCTTGCAACAAAGGAAATGTAATATCTTGTTATAAAGCATTGAAAGTAATTGCAATCCAGAGCTGCAATTTCCAAGTTAATATCCTATGTTATAGAATTGGTGGGCATTTTGGACTTCTATTCATAAAAAGCAGCTTGAACTGGCAGGAAATATGGGAAGGTTTGAATGCTTACCCCAAAACCTGAAGGTAAGCCTGTAGTTTACCTGAGCTGAGACCCTCCTATAAACCATGCTGCTGGAACAGGAGGGAATCGAAACTAAAAAATAAGTGCATTTTTATATACCTTTTGCTTTTATGCTGCATTCTTACTCTTCAGCTCGTTTCTTTTACCACCTACATCTTTAATGACAAATGACAGTTAAGGAATTTTATGATCTTGATTCCCATTTTTATAATAGACTTCTGGAGGGAAAAAAAATTGGTTTGGGACAACCTGACTTGCCAAAGTGTGACGGCGCCAATGTCTGAGTCAAGCATTCCAATATGTGATTTATGCAATGTTTTTACCAGTCAAGAGAATATTCTTCATACTTTCAGGCAAGACAGCAATTAATGATTGCCTTCTGTGTTTGGAAACTGAAAGATTCCTGCTGTTGTGACCACTGCTGCTGACTGACTCAGTATCAATCTCACAATTCGAATGCAGTAATTTCTGAATCGTATGTCAAGAAATTACTCCCCTCCTACATTCCTGCAACTTCACTGCAACCTATCTTACAGGCAAAAATAAGTGTTAGATTACTGTCATTTTGCTTGGGATTTAGATATTAGCTATTCATAGATATCACTAGTAAAATTTAATTTTTCATTGCTACATCTGGATATTTCCTGAATCAACTTTCATCCTATCTTTACTTATGATTTTATTCAGACCTAGAAATCACCTTGTTACAGAACATATGCAGCTCCTTGCATATCTAGGGCCTAAAACAAGGCACAAATGCATCCTTTTTATTGCTTTCATTTTTCAATGTTTCTTCACTTGAGACACCTAGAGCCAAAGCAAATCAATGCCATCCTCTCTGTATCAGGCCCTTTCTTTGCCTTTAGTATGATCATAATCAAGATGTTGCTATTAATTACACAAAACTATGATTAGAAACTGACATGTTTTGAAGTGTTCAAATATTTATAAAACTCTAAGATAGACATGGTATTTGTTTTATGTACAGGCAGGAGAAATATGCACAGAGAACAGTCCGAGATCACTAGTGATCTGAAAAGTAATACATTTTGTTTGTCTGTATTTTCTGAAAAAACCTATTGCATTATGTTAAACACCCTGAGGGCCTAAAGTAAAACGTGACTGGAATGAATACAAAGAAAAAACTTTCTGTCTCATTAGATGATCTGAGTTTCAAAATCTGTTCTAAAAGTGTTGTAAAGTGTGTAGTGTTGTAGATTAATGCACTGAATACATTTCCACAGTGCTTGATGTGTTTCATAAAAGGTCCATTTCAGAAGTGTGCTGTATTATAGGTGAACAGTCGCAGTAAATAATCTTGTTACAGAAACCTAAGCAATTTTTACAAGGCGTATTTCTGGCTGACTGAACAATTTATTCTCCAGATGTCACATTGTATTTTTCCAATATAAAATGAAACAGCTTTTTTTTTTCTTTTTTCTTTTTTTTAAGGCAGACTCTTTTGTTTGGATCAAAGGTACTTCCTTAAATAGAAAAATCTATTATTAAAACCCACTGTGGTATAAAATTTACACTACATGTGATTACTATATGCAATTTATCATTTTATTTGATTTAGTGGGATAAAAGACCACACCAAGGTGTGAATATTGCTGAGGATAGCTGTGTACATTTCAAAAATAGGAATCATTAGTTCTCAAACCAATCATCTCTGTTGGTCCTAAAGGTTGCAGGCATCTTGACTAGATCTATGTATAGTTAGAACTGTGTCACTTCAGATGTTACCCACTAATAAACCCATATGTCACGTTACAGGCCTTGGAAGATTACATGATAATGTGATATGATAAGAACTGCTTCTCTGGAAAGCAAGGGCAATTAAAAACATTTTCACTAGGCAGACATCATCAGTAGAGATAAACAAGGTAATTTTCCAGCATATATTTTCTTGGCTTCAAAAAAGAAATACTTTCACAGGAAGCTCTCTCCCAGGAAAATTGACAGACTATCAGCAACCTATTTTACTGATGAAAGAAAAAGGAAAAATAATCCTATGCACTAGTGGATATCACACATTTCTATTTTCTCATCCTGTTTTCTTGATTATACAAATAGAAAATTACCATCAAAGGATAAATTTATTTAAAATATTCCCCAGTTAACTTTTCATTGTTTATTAATAATTTTTGTTTCCACCCACCAAGCTGTGTATTAATATAGACATATAAGAGTGCCAAACAGTTGAATCTACAAGTTTTTGTCTATTAACATGTAGGTGGTTACCTAAATCCAATTTCACCAAAAATTTAGGATATTGATTTTGCCAGCAAGTGATTTGTTTCATCCAAGGCTCAACTCCCTATTCTGTATTTATGTTTTTGAGAGATGTGGACCTCACAGCTATGAATTTTAGATGGTGTGGAGCACATGGCATAGCATTGTTATGGATTATCTCCAGGGAGGGAGACTCCACACCCTCTCTGGACAATTTATTCCAATGCCTGGTCACAGTAAAGTTCTTCTTCATAATAAAGTGGAATTTCCTGTGCAACAGTTTGTGCCTGTTCCTTCCTGTTCTATTGCTTGGCATCACGAGGAAGAGCCTGGCTCCATCCTCCTATATCAGATTAGCATGGTTGCCTCTAAAATTACCCAGACAGATTTACAACTGGGTAAATTTGTAATGCAACTTCAGTACAGCCTCTGAAGAAAGGATTCTTTGCTTAATTTCACTCTCATAATGTTTGGGGGGTTTTTCCCATAGTCATTTGAATTCCTATCCCTGCTTCTCACCTGTCAAGAGAGGTCAGAAAAATTGAGATAATCTGTGCAATATGGAGAGGATATTCATTTGAGAATCAGTGTTGATCACAGCACTTATTGCTGGCCAGGGTGTGCAAAGGCCAATGTACAGTGACAATGGTTCACTAACTCCTCAGCTTCTCATTCACTTCCAGGGTCCATTAGCAGCCTTTGGAATTTCATTCAAGTCCATTATTTTTGAGGCTGAATTGGGATAATTGGCCTGGTCTTTCTTCTTGCTTGAGTGCTAGAAGGTCTCTGACAGTCTTGTTATTAAGGTGATAACCTGTCAAACCCGTGAGTGTGCTGGGAAATCTCCAGTCTCGACAGACAGTCCCCTCTGCCCTACAGTGGGCTTGTATTAGAGTTCCCTTTGAAAGTCCAATGGAGATGAAGGAGGAAATGATTTTAAGGCTTTTCTGTACATGACCCTTTATATATACTGAGACACTGATAAGCACCATGAAGAATCCTTCCATTGCTAACAAGTTATGAAAGACTACAGAACAGCTATTTTGACTTCTGCTTTTTACCTAAGTTCAAATGGATTTCAATGAGTTTCCTCGCCTAAGACCGACCCCATTCACAATCAGATGAAAGTAAAACAGTGTCTGGTTAGGTCAGGACCTGGTTAGGTTTTCAGTGTGAACATCAGCACCAGCTGTATGGCTTTGTATTCCCTGTGGCTGATTCATACCTTAGCTACTTATACAAGATACAGTTCCTTTGGTTGGAATCCTTCTTTTTCCAGGGTTGTGCTGTTCCCACACCGAGAATAGCACTGCTGAAGGACACCTCAAGCAGAAGGAGGTTACATGTTACATGAAAGGAAGACCTGAACCTGAGAGGGAGCTTTGAAAGTCATGAAAAGTGCCAGAAACAGAGGAGTTACACAGTAATGGACCAGACATCCTAACAGCACTTCCAAAAGCACAAGCCAATGAAATTAAACATTCTTATCCTTAAAATAAGCTCCCTGGGTTGTTTTTGCATGCCTTTCCTTCTTCCTTGCTTTGGAAGAGGTGTGGAAAAGAAGGCAGACCTGTGATGTACTACTCGGTAGCAGATGGCATGGGAGCCAAAAAGAGCAGCATTATTCATTTGAGAGATCCAGGGACAAATATGGTGGTCTCACATTAAAACTTTTTTCCCCTCTGCTTCCAGGTTTGGAATGCATGAAAATCAACCTGAGGCTCACTCCCTTCCCCATTTTTGCCCAAGAAAGTGTCTGGACCAGAAGGGATATGTTCCATTGCCACTCCCTCGTCCCACTGGAGAAATGAATGTGCCAATGTAAGGTAGATGATGCCAGTAAGAGACTGGGAGCATGAGGATCAGGCAAACAGGATCAGGTTTTTAAAAGTCTAACACACTTAATATCTTCTTGCCTTAAAAGTTTGCAATGAGCAGTAACTGAAGCACAAATCAAGACAGAATAACATAAGGTATAATGGAAAAAGCACAGAAACATCCTTATTAATTAGTATTTCTGATACAATTCTAAAGGTAGTGGTGAGCTTAAAAAATAAGAGAAAGTTTCAAATTGAGGCAAATTGGAAGGGAATCCTTTCACAAAAATACTTTTAATTGGCCATCATTTCCTGTGCTTCTGTTTTCTCCAACTACATTCACTTGTGTCCCTGTTAAGTGCCTCCCACACAGTCCAGTCTTTCTTTTCCCTCATCCTACAATGAGGCAATAACACTGTGCTCATCAACTATCCTATTACCATAGAAATGATAGCAACATCACAAATTCAGCAGTCTGATTCCTTGACAGGGTTGATTAGGAATAGAATATGAGCTGGAGAAAAGCTGAACCCTTGATTAAACACAAATAGCTCTTATAATGAACAGATAGAGGAATAAAATACATTCAAAATCAAGAGAAGCATCTTCATATTCTACATGAGAAGTGGTTTTGGCACTTTTTCTTATTTTTTGAATTGTTTGGAATTGTTTGCAGAGTTCTCTAACTTCTTTTTAAATCACTCATACACACACAATTAGTAGTCATATGTGCTCCAGAATTCACTGAAAAATCAGAGCAAGTACACCTTGTAAAACACTAGCTAGAACTTTACATTTCTTTCACAATAAATATATTTAGCATTGCAATTGCACTACAGCCAAGTATACACAGCCACACAAACACAGGCAAACCTGTGGGTTTATTATTTTCCATCAAATCCACTTGAATTCAAAGGCTGTGTTATTTAGAGGCCTTTCTGGTAAGTTCTGACTGTTCCCTTAATAAAACCACCTCCCACAAGGTGCTCTGCATCTTGCCCCAGTCCCAGAAAACCACTTTTCCCTACACCCAATGAAGGCCTTGGCTCAGCAGGACACTGACCATTTCCTCTCCCACTGCTTCAATACCTTAATGAATGAATCAAAGCTAGATACTTCATTGTCTCCTGAATCAAGACCAGTATTGAGCCCACAGCCACTAAAGCTGGAAAAGGACTATTTTTATCATTCAAACCATTCATCCCAAAAGAAGAAATACCACATATGAAAATAGAAGTGTTCTTACAGTTCATTTTTCAAGAGACTGTCTTTTCGAGTTCTCACACTAAATGTAAGTGCTAAATCCTCAATTCATATTTTACTGGAGACTTGACAACTCCGATTGCAACCAGTTTATTTTACCAGTAACAGTGTACAGTAGGGTGTGCATACCCATTCCAGGCCATCTCTATTCTCAGGCCTGCTGCAGTGTTTCTGCTACTTCAGACTATTTAGTCAATGCCATTAATCAAAATCCTATAGCAGAAAATGCATGCATAAGTCCTACACATTTATTGCCATGGCAACAATTCAGGCTCTTGTTCATATGTCAAGCTACATCAGTGGAGATAAATTCTATTGTTTTCACACTGACAGTTCTCTCTGTGTTGGACTTAATCCATAGAAAAATATAGCTTTACCTCTTATTAAAATAAAACACAGACCACCCAACTCTCCAAATTCTCATTCTTCACGTCATATAAGTAAACAAACTGAATAGTTATAAAATTATAGTTTGATATTCAGGTTTACAATAGTAATTAAAGTGTAAAAAACAGCCCAGTCCTCATGATATTGTCTTAATCTGAGGGATTGGTTAGGAATGTAATTCTTCCTGAAAAGATGAGCTCATTGCTGTGAATCCAAATAGCTATGATACCAGAGCACTGCATTCTTGAATTAGATTGCAGTATTTTAAAATAAATGCCTTTAAGCTTTAAGTGAAGTTGATGTAGTTCATTTTCCAACTTAGCTGTGATACTGTGGTTTTTGTAACATAAAAATTAATGATTAATGCATAACATCCTGAGAAAGATTTTATATTTCACTCAGCTCATGATAAAATACACTGTCATATGCATGACTCACAAGTGCAAAAGAAAGATAAGAATCATTTTTCATACATAAGCCTCTCTAGATTTACTTGTGTATGCTCTATTATGAGGAATTCTTAATGTCTGATATAATTTTATACGATTTCACTCTGTAATAGACCACAGTTTTGATTGCTATTTCCATAGACACAGTATGTTTCTCATTATCACAGACTAATAAGAAACCAGTCTTTCATTAATAAAATACTTCTAATGCTTCATACTCTCGTTATTCCCTGTGTACAGAGCATCACACTCCCTGGAAAGGCAGAAGCCTCACATCAGCACTGAAGACACATCCTTTTCAATCTGACCCTTTTTCCACTTCCTCATGCAGATTTAAGTCCCTGCTTTTCCAGCATGCTTCATATTGACAAAGCCTATTACTGTGATATACTACACTGGAGTTCATTTCAACTAATATCCACAGCTACATCTGTTACTGTCAGAGCCCAATCCAAGTTCCTGCCTCAATGAAGATGAAGACAACCATTATTATTTACTTATTGTCACGCCATGTTATGCCAGTATCAGAAACTGCTTCACATACACGCCGTGTGTGACTTGCATCAAATATATATATTTTTAAATGGGGGGCTTTGTGTAATTTGTAAATATCCTGTGAACTTCATTCATATTAATGAAGCAGCGTTTGCACTTTAGTGGCATTTTTATGCAGATTGCAGTAACTCTTTGTGTGCCGTGACTCTGTACGTGACACAGGCCACAGCTCCTGAGGCAAGACTCTTATTTCCCTGGATGAGCAGCACAGGACTGAATATGCCTTTTCCACCACCGAAAAGAGAGAACCAGGGGTCTGAAGACGTTATGCACAGAATATGTCAAATAACTTGAATCTTGCCACGCACTTAAGAAGAAGCACTAACAAAATATGTTTCAAGGACTGAGCAATCCAGAGCAAAATCTCTTTTCTGAACTCCAACAAGTAATGTTTAATCATTCTTCTCCTTGCACCAATTAAAAACACCATATTTCTCATTGCTCCTAAATCAGACACACACAGTTTCAATAAAATATGTTTTTAAATAGTAATATTTGAAGCAGAACAAAAGCAGCTTTTTTCCATACGCATGAATTACACATCAAAATAAAATTTTAGTTCCCAGTTTAGCACTGCCCTCTGGTGATACACATCTTGGATATGTATGTGACCCATTTCATCTCAGTGTATGAGGCCCAAAGATGGACCAGAGCTAAAATAAAATTTAGGCATTTAAATCTGCAACAAGAATTCCTTCATCTGCTCACACCTCACCCTGTATTTCTGCCCACTAAGTTCCCCAGCCTGAAGCTTGCTTTGTGCATGGGCAGAATTCCAGCCACCTGGGATAGGCTTTGGATGGGGTCTGCTAAAATCTTAGATTTGTCCTGTCATTCTCTAGAGGAGTCCCTCAGCCAGGAGTGGGATCTCAGCTTCCCAACCTACACCTGCAGTACCAACAATCTCAGCCACGCTTTATCTTCCAAAGGCTTCACTACCTACCATCAAACAAGTGTTTTAAAACATAAATCTGTCTCTAGGTGATTGTATCTGAGTTGCAGGGAGTCATCTTAGTCCTCACAGGGCTGAAATTTATGAACCCTGCTTTCAGCAGAGGGTTTCCTGCAACATTTGCTGTCTGTTTATGTATCTCATTAGGAGGCACCCAGTTCCCATACTATTGTCATGCAGCTCAGTGTTACCTAACATTCCTAAATCCATTAGGCTGCAAAATTTCTGAAAAACAAATTGTGTACTATGATGGCTTTTAATTACATTTGCATAAAGCTAGGTTAATTTTCAATATTCATTTATTATTATCAAAGAACATAAATCTCCAACACTGAAAAACATTAGTCCATTGTCCCTATCATGAGACTGATGAGCAATGCTCCACTCCAATGGGTATTTTGTGTATCTGGGATGAAATGTTGCATGGAGAAATGGTCTGCCACGTATTTGTCATTGGTGTGAAAATCCTTTTCAAGGCTCATTCAGGGCAGCTTTCAGGTGCTGAGCTCCTTTGAAATCTGACCTTTCGTGTGGGTGGATCCTGTTACTGTTGAAAATGCACCAATGAGAAATGAAAAAAGGTGGTATTCTGAATACAACATGGTAGAAAGAACTGAGAAATGTAAGATTCTTAGTGAAATATTTTAAGTTTTTGAAGATTCTATAATGTTTGGAGGGTTTTTTTTTTAACACACCAATGAAAATTTGTGCATTTGGAGTCTGGGTCCTAGTTGTAGGTAAATAGAGAATGTCACAAATATACAAACCTGATGTGTCTCTTACAATGATGATCAAAACAAAAAGAATGAACTTTCACTCCAAGTTCATTGTGCATTACTTCACATTATTAATCAGAATTATGTCACAGGATTATTACTTTGCTTACTAATGTGTTTAATGCAAATTTAACGTAAAAGATCCATGATAGAGGTAGTCAAAGCTCTGTTAAAATCCTTTTGCAAAGTTCAGCCACTGCATTAGTAGCTTTAGGCTAATAGCCTAATGTTAATTTGGATTCTAATCTATTATTTTGCATGATATTTAATGTGGTTTTGTAATTAGATTTTTTTTTTAAAATAAAGCTAGAAAAAAATGATATGGGTCAGAGTGCATGACTGTCATTAACTAGAGAGCATTTCTGGGACATGTGTAATCATAACACAACTCCTGCAGTGAAACAGTGCAGATTATACTCCAGTCAACAACCTGTGTCTTATCCTGGAAGAGGAAAAAACACCCGACAATGAAGTGATAAACACCCGCAGCTGTTCACACCTACTGCTCCCATTTAAAAGGTTCTTACCCTCTTGGCTGGTCCAGAATACTAATTTACATATTCATCCCTAACTCAAGTTGAGACAAAAATGAATTATATTAATACCCCTCTGATAAACTTCACTCCAAATGAGAGCTTGAGAACAATTATACGAAATAATTCTTTTAGGAGAAGCAGTGATATGAAAACCTCCAGGAAAAAGGGCACAAGTCGACCCCAGACAAGACTGGTGAACACAGCAAACCTCAGAAGCTGTGGACAGAAAGAAGGGTCATAAAGAGATGCATCTCCTTTTATCCACTTCCTGCTAAATTACCAATGGATCTGTATTAACCTTAAGACAGTGACCTAGAATAATAAAGTATTCTTTATTTTCTCTAATTCTCTTAAGCTTTAAATTAGTTGTCAGTATGATAAATTACTATAAAGTAAAAATAAAAGTCTATGATCTAAAAATCACTCTTCATTTCAAATGGTGGCTTGGTATCCTTCAATTAAGGTGAAAATAAAAATGAGATTAATTCAAGCAGCATTTTTTTGCTCTTATTTAATTAAATGGAGAATATGTACACATTGCTTAATTTTTATCTTGCCTTTTAGGCCATATGGACAAATCTTGCTCTTGTCAGCAAATTTTAACAAATTTTCTCTTCTCAGTGGATTGTCCTACTAATAATACTCAAGAATTATTTCAGTTAGGCTCTGTGATATTTATCACAGCTTAATCTGACAAACCTTGAAAATGTATAGAGCTAGGAGTACAAAAAACAAAAAAAGTTTCACTTCTGAGGAGCTCCAAATGCATGATTTTCTTTAAAAAAAAAAAAAAGCTACAGGACAATTAATAAAGTCATAGGCTAATGGCTCTAAAAGCTGTTTTGTTCTCACCAGGAAACTGAAAATTATACAGTGTGACTGAAACGAGATTAGAAAACAGCATGCTGGTCTAAGACCCACTGTATTCACAATTTGGTTTAACTTATTATACCTTAGTTTAGCACTAGTGAAAGGCACTGATTCTGTACACACAATATGAAAATCTCGTGAAATAAACATCACCCAGAAAACAATCTTTCAGATTCATACTTATCTAAAATAAAAACTTGAACAAAGGCCAAAGGCTGGGACAGGGACAAAAATACTTGAGAGTGAACTATGAAGTTTTACATAAAACAGAGTTAGCATGAATATAATGTAACTAAGTCAAGGAATATATGATTGATTTATTATATTGGAATCCATTAAAAATATTCCACTGCAGTTTAAAACCATATAGTCATTAAGTATCTTTGAAAACACACATTCTCTACTGTCATTATAAGACATTCTTGACAGCACATCATTTTTAATGGCACCATTATAAACAAGATTCCTAATGGCTCTGTTTAGTATGTAACAGAACTGGAAGTCAGTAATATACAGAATTGTATTCAGCATAATCAGATAACAAAGAGCACTGAAGGAAAGATGAGTGCACAATTAATAGATGAATAATTATTTTGTGTAAAATGAAACGCATTTTAAATAGGGTGTCAAATAGGCATTCTAATGGAAAAATGGAACAGTGGAATAGACTTGATGTACATTACTTACAAGTACAATGTGAACTACTGGTTCTGATATATGATATAAACAGGAGATAGGAGAGGAAAGATTATGCCCAAGGCTAATTGCTGTGATAATGCTGGTTTCCAATTGCAGCAAACTGTTATAGGCTTAAACCAGCTCCCTGATCCTGTACATGTGCCTTAAAACACAACTTCAACCTCACCCTCACTTTTGTTTGTGGTCTTTTCTAATAACAGGTCATTCAACAAACAATTGTTCATTATTTTTGTCCCCTCAAGTGCATGGGGGTAGTCAGTCTTCAAGTGTCATTAGTCCTCACCTTCACAGTATGGAATTTGTGAATCTTGAAGGACTTCAGGAAAAAATAAAGTTTATCTTTAGTAAGCTATAGTTCAGGAATCCAGTCATTCGAAATGAAAACTAATGTCCTAATTCAGTACACAATAGGGAAGACAGATTTATACGAAGTAAAAAGGAGAGGAGAATTTTCCCAATGCAGCACTATCCCTCACTAACAGTGGTATGAAGAAAATAGGTCTCCTGACTCACCATAAAAACTAATGGGACTGTAGCAACACTCCTCAGCACAAACAGAGTACCCACTCCAGGTACCTTCTCCCTACAAGGCCTGCAAGTTCAGGAAAAAGGATAAGTAACTGAAAATAAGGTTCTGCAATGAGAGTCTCTAACTGATCTTTGTTGCAACACAGACACATTTACAAGAAGCCATAGAGCATTTTTAATTATTTCTTATGATGTGTGGAGATATAAATTGATATTCAGGAAGATCCTAGGCAGCCAGCAAACTTGTCAAAACTAAAAACCAAAAAAAATGTGTGTGAATGTGGCCTCATGTATACATATCCAAATATCACCATTTCCACAGAATCTCCAGTGCTTGGGACGAAGCCTAAGTAGAGATATTAAACTGGGTCACCACAAGTTTAATTTCTTTCATTATGTCATTTGTGGCAGTGCCATCCAAGAAGAAGAAGTGTCTATATACAGTAATAAGCCATTCAAACTGACAAAATCTATTACATACCTCTGTATATGTAAAGAGCTGGCTTACAGCCATACTGAGTCAATTTAACAGTATACTTATCTACAAGTATTAATGGCTGCATATATTTGCATACTTGTACGGTTTTCTGTGATCTGTTCTTAATGAAAAATAAGGAAGTATGGACTGGCATACAGAGGATCACCTTAACTAGTACTGATATGATGTTCCTCTGATCTTTCTAAAATATACAATATTCGTGAATGCTTAAATTTATTGTATCATGTTGGACCATTTATGTTTTGGCATGTGACCATTAAGACTGATCTTCTTGTTGCCTTTTCTACTGTTAGAAAATTACCTATGTAACTAAAAAAAATATATTTTCCCCTTTCACATTCCACATTAATTATGTAATAAGGCACCATACAGAACAATATATTAAACCTGAGACTAATGATGTTGTGAATAACTACGTAAAAGTTGTTCTGCCTCAGTACTGTTCCCCAAACTATAGTCAGGCATAGCTCCATAAGTTCTGTTTGTCATTTTGGTCTCACTCCCTAACCTTTTTCTCCACTCTGCCATATCAAACATAAATCTAAACTCTCCCTTACATATGTGAGAATCTCTGCATTCTCACTGGTGTTATTACTTTGCACTATTACTCAACGCCCTACACAAATGACAAAGCACTTTTTTATCTATAATACAAAACATTTTAAAAACTTTTTTGATGATTTCTACTTTTCTAAAACTAATGCACAAATATCTGTACATATAAACCCCCATTTTCTTTAGTAGCCTAATGCTCTCAGTTCCTCAAGGATTTTCAAGCTGACATAGCCAAGTGATAACAGGCAGTACATACCCTGCCTCAGCTGAAATCTGGCACATGGGTGGGAGGTACAGACCAGCTAGGAAGCTTTTAACAGTCACATATTACAAGTTACAAGGACTTTGAGAACCATGAAGCCTAAGCTGCAAGTGTTGAAGGGACAGGGAGGTAACTCAGAACTGTGCAGTCCTGCTCTGCCAGACAGGTCTGTTGCTACCCAAACAGCAAGGTGGCTCTAGAGCAGTTCCCGGAGGGAATTGCTGACTGCATTCCCTTCCACATCCCAGCAGGAGCTCACTCCGAGCCAGGTCTGCCAGAACAAGGCTTTGAACTGCTCAAACACCACACAAGGTCAAGAATTAGGAAAAAAATCAGCTCATGGAGGGCTCTAATTTTACTGTCTATAAAAGTAAAAATCTTGAAAAAATGCTGTTTAAAAGTTTTAGATGCCTAGTTTTAGGTTCCTAGTTGTAAAATGGGATTACTGTCCAGGGCTGCTGTGAGGGAAGATTTAATTGTGTGTATAAAGGTTTCCACAATACAGTGGTAATTTCTACAGAAAAGCCTATCAGAAATATATTTTTTAAAATTATATCAGGCTTACAGTTTTTTTTAATCAGAATTACTGTTTGTTAAAACAGTCTGAACTAAATAATGTATAGGAAACATACATATCTGTTTGAAGATTTCATCACAACATATATAAACAATATAGCCTGAATCAGAATAATCCAGTTTTTGAAGGCCTGACTTTTAAACCTTACTAGCTATTCTGTGATATACCTTTGTTGCATGTGCAATATATAACAGAATGACCTTCATCCATACCATCCTTGTAGTAGAACAGAAGCATTTACTATAGATTTTATTATAAATGCCTTAATGAAATTCTAATCAATAATACTTCAGAGAATGGTAAAGAAATTGATTTCATAGATAAAAGGAGATGTTATTATCTCAGTTCAGTAACTATGAAATAGAAAGATGAAAAAGTCTGTTTTTCATATGAGAACTGAGCACAGCTGTACAGTTATATAATAAAGTATCACTTGTATCCATGGCAATAGGGAATAATTGATGCACCACAGTTATTTTTATAAACCCAAAGAAAAAAAAAATCAACTGGAAATTTCTTTGCCAGTTTCTTGGCATTGTATGTTTTTTATCTGTACATAATGTACAAATTTATAGTCTGAATACACTCACTGATCTGACTCGTTGAATAAAACATGCTGGGTTTTGCTGCATATTAAAGAAGATGGGGATCTCATGCCCTACAACCAAGTCTTTCATGAGGGATTTAATGAAAAACATTTCTTGGAATAAGATATATTGTTACCTTAAATTCAGATTGCATTGGATTTGGGATCTATACACCATAGGGATTTTTTCTTTTTTTTTAATGATTAAAAGTTTTTCAGCTGTCTTACAGTGGCAAGTTTAGAGATATTTTACTGAAAGTCAGTAGATGCCTATAATGCAAAAAGTCTAATGGAGACCTAAAAGTTTCGTATGTATTGTGTCTTGGACCTTCCCTAAAATAGTTACATCTCTTGGCCCTTCTTGAGAAAAAAGGATATGTCAAAATTCCTGCCATTTTAAAGAAAGATCCACACTTACCCCTTGAAATTAAATGAGGAAAGGGTATTGCTAATGTCTGGACTTTATTTTAAAAATTAGATTAATTAAAAGAATTTAAAAAGGTTCAGGTGCTCCTGTCAGTCTATTAATACCAACCTTGCCTACAAGAGAAAGGAAAGAAATAACTTTACTTTCTTTTTTTTTTTTTTCAAATGCACATCCAGGTATTCATAACAGGGTTTGCATTTGCAATCATCTCTGTTTACTTTGCTTCAAGAGATAGCAATGTTTTGCTGTAAAGACAAGTATTCCATCAAATCAAACCTCTCATACGTTTTCTTTAGCACATTCTATTGCAGAATTATTTTCCAGTGGCACTCAGATGACCACAACAAGACCTTTTGTGATGAATTTTTGATTCCACTTTTTTTTTTTAATTTGCTCAAATCAGAATTCTAATTGTTGTTTCAAATGCAAGATGAACCATGCTAATTGGTTTCTGTTTTTATCACTAGCTGACTTCTGAAGATGATTGAATAATTTGCCTCTTCAAGACAATGGACAGGCAAGATCTCAGAACTTTCTGTTAAATGCTAAAGCATAATACTTAATCCTTCACAAACATTCTCCAAAGTATATGGAACATTTGTTTATTCAGTACTGTATTTCCCTCCTTTACACACCACGGCGTCATCACCTTTCCTCATTTTTTTCAGTGCTCTTTTCACTTTCCCCTTCCCTGGCATCTGTAGGAATCCTTTGCCTGAATTATCAGATGGATATGAACACAAGCTATTTGCTTTTCAGAGATTAAAAATGGATAGTCTCTTAGAAATACCAGCTGCAGTTGTTTATCAGGGATTCTATTATTTTGGAAACTCTGCAGCACCATTTGCTTGAGCAATAGTCCTGTTACAAAATTTTTCATGAGACCGGCATGAGAGTGCCTTTAAATACTTGGAATGGAAGGAGGCAGGGATGTATATAAAATTCACAGATCCCCAGTTTGTTTCCTCCATGCTGGAACTTACAAGTTTATCTGGCAATTCATGGTAAGTGGGCTTGACCCAGATGTTTACTGGAGTGCACCAGGTACAAGCTCCAGCACACACACACACAGGCACACTTTTACCTAATAAAAACTCATTTTAGCTATAACTTCCTTTCTGCTATTCAAAAATTACAGCCACTTTTAATATAATCAGCTTCCTTATCACCTAGTGACTGTTCTTATTTCTGTTTATATTTAATGACAGCATCAAAAAATAGTTCTTCTCCGTTATTTTATCTTTTTAGGCTATTTCTTTTCCTTCCCTCCACTATTATATCAAAATGCCTTTTTGTCTAGGGATACTGAACAGGGAATTAAAATGCATTAACAAAAGAAAGGTTATGGACTGTGAGTCAGCAAGAACAAAAGAACCAAATACATCATGTAAAAGCTAATAATATTTAGATAGAGAGCCTAGAATTTAGCATTTTCATTATATTTTTCAGTTAGCATGAAAGTTTAATCTTCCACTAATCATTTAAAATGTAAAATAAACGGGGCTTGGGCATATCACAGTCTATACTCAGGTCCCCAGGAGAGCAAAACCCACAAAAGAAACCTAACAATATGATGCTATATATTCTGAGATATTGCCATTCAATCTGATTTGCCACATGCCCATACATTTTAATGCTGACTTCATTATGAAACCTCTTCTTGATTAATCATTGGTGAACAATGACCAAATTGCACTCCAGCATCAGCTTGAACTGGGACATTGTTAGGAGCAACATTCATTTGAAAAGCAAACCAGATGGGCCAAGGAAAGGTCAGTGTGGTACTACCCCAGGCACAATGGACACAGCTCATAAACCAGAGGCAGAAGTTGTGGAGCTGAGACTACAGGAGCTGTAAGAACTTGCTGTGACACTGTTTGCATTCCAGTTCTTTCCTCCAGCGTGCCTTAACTCCTTGCTTTTTATGGGAAAAACTTACCTTTACAATCTCCAACAGATGTTTCTCTTTAATTATCACATACATAACCCTCACTGCTGTGAAACAAAAGGTGTACTACAATTTTCCCAATTTATAAAGAGACAATCTATCTCTAAACACACACAACCAAGAGATTTCCAACACAACCAATCCTGCTAAGAGAGATGGAGTACAAAACTGTCCTAAAACCTTCCACAGCTGCCATTTCAGCACTGAAAGTGCCACAGACCACTCCTGATCCACCTAAAAATTTTGTCACATCTCCTTCCGTTTCAACGTTATCTCACACTTGATTTTGGTCACAACTCTCAGGGACAGCTCTCCCAACACCTTCAAGTGTCTTAATTTGCTCACATGCTCAGAGGGCACCCCTCTCAGACTCTTCCTGGGCTTTTTTGCATTATAAGCATCTACTGACTTTCAGTAAAATATCTCTAAACTTGCCACTGTAAGACAGCTGAAAAACTTTTAATCATTAAAAAAAAAGAAAAAATCCCTATGGTGTATAGATCCCAAATCCAATGCAATCTGACCAGGGCACCTCAGCAGGCTCATTCGCAGTAGGGAATGCCAGGGAATGGAAAACCAGCACAAAATCCAAGGAACCACACCAAGTGTCCCCAGGCCTGCTTTAACCTCTCAGCAGGACACTGCCAGGAGTGATAAGTGGTCAGCAGTCTTCAGCCCAGGCCTGCTGTTTGTGGGCTTTTTAAGTGACCATTTATAAATGCTGTTTTTAGCCATACCAAAAACAGTATTAGCACCATGTCCCTACATCTCCTTTAAAATAAATGCTGCTTATTTATTGTCACTGATCTGTCATTTGAGCAAATTTAAAATTAAGAGGTCACTTAATATTGACTTTTTTATCCACAATATTTGCCTAACTTTATGGTAGTCTAACTGCTTTACTACAGATGACATTTGTCAAGCTTAGTAAGTTCTGGCAAATTGATGTTTTGACGGTACTAGAGAAAACATCATAAAATAATCTTTTATCTGATATAGTAAGACAAGACAAAACGCTCACAAAAATTGCAGTACATGGCTTCTAAACACTATCTCTTTCTTCTAGTATCACCTGTAAGTAAATGTATTCTTAATGTTTAAGTTAATCTTTCCTCTACAGATGCCTTTCTTCACACCAAATTCTACTTCATGAAAGTATTACAAGTGGCTGGTAGCCTGGATTTCTTTTCTTAATGCTTTATGTCCAGTGGTACAATCTACATTTGCACAGAAGTACAGTCTGAAGTTTTAAGAGTCTTGGTCTTGTTTCAGTAATACATGATAGCAAAACTTCATATATACCACCAAATTAGCTACTGGAGCTGTATAAAGCTACGCAGAAACAATTGGAAAGAAGTATTTTTCTACTAAGCTCTCAAATTCTCACATCTCAATCATTGTAATTATAAGACAGGAATTATTACAGTTGGACATCCAATAGTTTTTAATTTAACCCAGTATATCTATTTTTGCCAGATATATTTATGGGTCATAAAATAATCAGAATACAGAGAGTATTGTTGAGATGCTCCTTTCTTCCTTGCCGAAGGGTTTTTATAGTAACAGCAGCACACAATATAAAGCAATTGGGTTTGTTTTTAATAAGGTTAATGTCCTTTCCTAAAAGACCACAAAAAGTCAAATTCAGATGTTGAATTCACAAGCAATATCCAGGGTCACCTGCAAGACTGCAATAACCAAAATCTTATAAAGGAAAGTCAAAGCTATACGAACTTCATATCCAAGTGACATTCAAATTTTGCACCTAAGAGTTTCCTATAATAAATAAAATCAGCAGACTACTTTTCAGATCTATTTTATATTAAGGAAGTACTGCAGTAGGTATGGCAAGTGTTATAATACAGAATTCCAAGAGAACAGCTTCTAGGGCCGCTGCAGCCCCTAGTGCTGATCCCAGCAGAGGCACGCTGTACCTGCCAGAGATCATCCCATCCTCGTGGTGGACAAACCACCTGCACCAATACTCATTTCATCCATTCCGTAAAGAAACACTGACCCTACACTGCTCACAAATGGATAAACTCACAGCCTCCACTGCAGGCTAAAGAAACATTGTCACATTGGGCTGAAATTACAAAAAGAGAGAGAACCCCCTTCCCTGCCAGCTCACAAACCAAGGAACAAGACAACCTTCCTGCTTTATTCGAAGCAGGTGTAGCTCTCAGAAGATAAATATATTTCTGTGAGATTCAGTTGATGATGGGGACTCTGGTGCAGGTCAAATGATTTTGTTACTTCAGAGGAGACATATGACACACACTCAGTGGAATCTAACACAAGGACAAATTCTTGTAGCCCACACTTGCACTTTTAGTCTCTTTTAGCTGATGAATCAGTACTACAGAATTGCTGTCTCTGGTTTCTCTGCTGGTTGTGCACTGCCAAATGGATTGCCTTCGAGGGGTACACCTTCACTCACTCCCGAGTACAAACATTCAGGTTTTGGCATTACTTCCTTTCCCACAATTTAAATGTACTTTTCACCATGACATCCTCCTGTCAGATAAGAGAGCTCTGGTTGGGGTATGGCAACATCGTGTCTGTCCAGCTCTGCCAGTAAGGACAGAAAAGGATATTCTCACAAGTTTCCATAGTGCTACAGGACAAAGGCAAGAAAGTATTGTAGGTTTATAGAAGGGTAAATTCTTATGGTTTAATTTGGTATTTACTGGTTTAAAAAACTGCTGACATAAAAACATGGGAGGTACTCGTGCATAGAGGGTATTAATTGGACAGGGGTTGCAGGAAAGAACAGGTTATAAAATTATCAGAGAAGTGACCGGTTTGCTGGGAATTTTTCCAGCCAGTAGGTGGATATTCTGCACTTCTCTCTACATCTCACTAGCTGTGTTAGATCACTCTGGTGTGTAGTGACTGTTTAATACCATTGGGGAGTTTCACACAGTGGAAAAGTAAATGGTGTTTCAGGGATTTTCATGGTTTCGTGCTGGCAGAGGCTACTTACTATGGGCATAGTAGAATATGTCAACTTTCTTTACAATTTTACTTCACTCTCGTTTTAGAACCATTCAGTTGGTAAATCTTAGACTGCAGGGAATTTATTTCTCATTATGACTTGAAGAAGAGTGTGACTGGTGAAAGGCTAGATGAGAATATTATGGGAAGTTCCCTTCAAGGTGAAGTCTCACTAATATACATTTTTATACAATATAAATTTTATAGATATAAAAATCATTAAGTGTTTAATGATTTTTCCATTTGAGTTCCTAAACTGTATCTTAAATTGAGACTGATATAATCTGTAGAATTTCTTCCTGGATGGAAGCAATTCCTTACAGGAACTTAGGTGACCTTTCAAAAATATATTTTGTTTTCCGAGGTGAATAGCTTCATTTAGTAAAAGTCTGAACATTAATAAGGTAGGTATAAACACTCTGCTTGTGGCTCAGCCACTGATGTCTGATGACTTGGTTGTATATTAAAAACAGTTTGGGATGTGTAGATTTTTATTTCTACAGATTCTGTGTACTATAGCTTGTAGGCTATTAGTTTTATTTTTTTATGGTTTCTGAAGATTTTACAGATTTTACTTAGGAGAGAACTGTAGGTATAGAAGCATTTGAAAGAGAATTTGATGGCAGGATGAATGTTATTGAACTGTAAAAACCTGTGAGTCTAAGTTTTCCATTCCTGATAAGTCTGTCATCTGCATGGCTTTGCGATAAGATCATTTAAAAACCTGTTCTGTGCAAAAGCTCTGTAAAAGGTGACTCTGCAAGGCTCTATGTGCTTATAGTTTGGACGTGTGGATTTTTGGAAGCAATACTTTTCTGTATAAAGATGAAAGGGGTGAATAATAAAACATCACTGGGACAATATGACAGTTTAAATATGAGCCTATGGCACTCACTGTCAGGTGGGAAAAAAGAGCTACACAAACTAAGAAGTAGTGACATCATCTGGGAAAATGGCTTGGAAGTAGTTTTCTGCACTAGAGAAAAAAACCACTGAATGAATAATACTTAGCTAAAACAATCAGAATTTTTTTAAATTACTGCCTATTTTTAGGTTCAACTCTGAGCAGAATAAATCCTGATGGAAGACTATCTTCAGATCATCTATTTTTAGTGACTCCTTCAACATCATACAGTATTGCACTTTCCACTAACACTCCAGATCCTACCACGGCACTTCTAAATAGAACCCATAAGTTCATATATATAGATATATACACACCAGCTATGGACATTCCTCAATTTTAATTCTAGTTGGCTTTTTTTTTAATCCCTAAAGAGATTTAGTTTAAGTATAATCTTAGGGACGGGTGTCTACTTGTGTTATCAAATGCAAATACGTGTTTGCTCCATATCTTCCAGGAGTCAACAAGAACAGCACAGCCACGAGGCAATGTCCTACCCAAGCTGTGGGGCTGTCTTCAGGTGGAAATATTGGCTCACATAAACCTTTCTAGATATCACAATGGAAAAAATACACACAGGTGTCACACTACCCAGTGCCATTACATTCCTCTCACTTGTAATTCCAGCCAGGAAACAGCAAGCTTCGCCCTTGGAGAGACTCATAAATAGTTAAGTACCCTCTATCAACAGACGATAAAAGGGAAAAATAACCAATAAAACTACATAATGAACAACTACTGAGCAAACAGAGCTATAGCACTCAAGCACAGTGAAGTTATTGCCTAGGCTATTACAAGGATTTTACAGTAATATCATTTGATTTTCCAGCTTCACGGCAATTATATCAAAGGTCTTTTACTCTTTTGAGATGTGTATCATTGCTTTAAAATAAATTCTATTATGAAGTCCAAGGTGGAAAGGAGAAAGAACAAAAAGTTGTTCAAGGTCACAAAT
This sequence comes from Daphoenositta chrysoptera, assembly GCA_013397915.1. NCBI lineage: Eukaryota > Metazoa > Chordata > Aves > Passeriformes > Daphoenositta > Daphoenositta chrysoptera. Next base: position 385,155 of record VZRO01003283.1, on the reverse strand, counting down.
AACGGTGTTCAACAGCTTATATGTAATATTCTGTCATCTTTCTTTAACTCCTGAAAGTCAAGTGATGTTGTATTCTGCTTCCTACACAAAGGATGCAGTACAGTAAAACTTTTTATTTTTATTTGTGTGCCACCATATATATAAGAGAAGCTGAAATTCTTGATTTCAGATGCAAATTGGAATTTGCACGGTTCAGGTTAAATTGACTTTGGCTTCATCTCACAACATCTGAAATCATACTGCAGTTCTCTGGTGCTTTCAGGACATAATTAGATAAATTCATAGATTAAGCTGCTCCTGGCAGTACTTGCTCTTCTGTGAATAGTGAACCAATTCCACAGCACATTGAAATACAAACTGTAGTTGCAATACCAAGTTGGCAATGAATCTTTGCTGTTGATTGTTGTGTGCCATATGGACCCACTTAAGCCTCTTCCATTTTTGGCTCTGGAAGAGAAGGCAGCCATTGTGGCCAGTCATGAGGTCAGTTTGGAAACCGAACGGCCCAGGTGCAAAAACTTCAGCAGGGCCATCTGCATCCATGACTGGTTTTTTGGCTACGGCTGCCCCTGCCCATATTTAGACACGGTATCTGCCTTCTTGCGTAATGCCACCATTTTCTGCCAAACAGAGCCCAGCAAGTCTGTCCTAATTTGTGCTGTACGTGATCACAAAATGCACCCAGTATATTGCTAATTTCTGTGTCCTATTCTACTCTTATACTTCAAACATGAAAAAAGCTAAGATGCTTCTTTTTCAGACTATTTCTTCTATCACATAAAGCACACAGAAGTTCAGATGAAAGTTCTTAAAAACTGGAATGTGGATATTAATACTCACTTTTTTAAAAGTTTGATGCCAGCCACCAAGGAAAGTTGAGTTACTCAGAGGAAAGATTAGAAGTGTAATTATAATGATATTGATATGACTACAGCCTCTTACTTTGTACAAAATGCAAATGTATTATCCTTTGATACATAATTCTTAAAAAGGCTAGATAGATGCACATTAATCAAGCTTATTTTGTGCTCAACAGTATCACAGTTAACAAACATCTACTGCATATTTAAATCATACTTACATTTCCTGCCACAACTTTCTGACGCAGAAATAATTATACTGGTCTTTTATTTTTCACCTCAAAAATATTATATAAGAAAAAAAGGTATAAATTAGACACATTGCAAGGCTGTAGTATTGTTTGAAGAGCAAGCAAAACATATTCTAAAGCAACTCATGCATTTCTTATATCAATATCATTCTGTGGGTACGTTTTCTGTTCGTCACTGTTAAAATAAGGCATTGTGTTTAACCTTCAGTTTGGAGAAAGTACTGATAAAGGGTACTTGTGCAAAATCTAAAGACAGTCTGATCCACCACTGTTGTCATTCAACTTCTATATTTTTCTAACAGCAGGCAATCAAAAATCAAGAAATAATGAATCAAGGTCACAATAGTTAACAAGGACTTTACAAAATTTCTATTAAAAAAAGAAATATCTCATAAAACATACAAAATATATATACAGAGATGTCTCAAAGTCACATACTAGAATTCTTCTATTCTCATTATTATAATATATAGCATACTTTCAGTTTCATATTATGATTTTTTTATAGCTTTCTCAGTTTTAAAATTGATTAACAAATCCTTTCTTTATTCTGAGCTGTAGAAAAACACATCTCAAATGCAATTCATCCTTGCCCTGCTTTCCTCTATCTTTTGTGCCAAACTGTTACACAAACCAGTTTTGTCACTCTGGTTATTTTTGCTGATGCAACATGTGTGTACAGGACAAAGCATCTACAGAAAATTCTGCCTTGACTCAAAAGCAAATAACAATTATAGAACCAAGGAGCTTTGCATACAGCATTTCAGGATGGCATAAGCTGCACCAAAATGATGATAGCAAATGAAAATGCCAACGGGGAGTTGCATCGTGGTCAAAGTAGCTTTCCATTTTTAATTTTGCTTCAGAATAGGAAGTGTCTCACTCCCTGCTTAGAGTTGGCTTTGAGTCTCTGCAGCAGTGGCATTAACCTTATCCACAGGCCTTCAAGAAACTAAGGTTTTGTAGTCTGCTGCCTCCAAAAAAAAAAAAACCCTGCAAAAATGCTTTTCCTCCCAGAAAAGAAGTAAAATGAAGGTGACAGTCTGGAATACTAGTGAACTGGCAGTTATTTCACATTGAGTCTTTGTCAAATGACTGACAATACATTTCAGAAATATGTGAACAGTGGCAAACACATACAAGCCTTTGGAGAGCCCTAGAATTTATTTGTATGTATTTTATACCAAGGATATGGAATAAATGCATCCACAAAATGATTTAAAATTCCAGACACACATGCTGCACTCTGATTGGCATCTCAATAATGCCAAGGAAATACAGGCTCCTTTGCTTGATTTTTGTGTGTGGATTCTGCCTCATATTAGTAATGAGCTGTTCCATTCCAGTCAGTGCATCTCAGGGCACTTCTTCAAAGATTACAGGGTTGCTGTTTGAGCTTCATTCTTTACAATATCATTTAAGTGCAGCAGTTACCTAATTCCATGTCTTACATGGACTATACATATGTTTGTGTAACTGTACGTGTGTATCCTACTTAGATTCCTTTCCCTTTTGTACTAATAAACACATAGAAACCCCAAACTATTCATCATTCCACAGTACTAAAGAACTTCTAAACGTCTCCCTTGCACTGTGTCAGAAAACCCAACAAGAATTTTTATTGTGGTTATCAATAGGTAACAATACTGATCCAGAAACAGGGATCCAAGCCAGCACAATTTCTGCAGTACAGCAAACAAATGTCAGAGAGCCCTCCTATGCTGCACCCACGAAGATGTGTGTGATGGCCACACCACGTCTACAATACCAGTCCTGCCAAAAGATACTGGCTAGGAGCCAAAATCACAGCCTGTTCTCTAATGAGAAGAGAAGAGATATGATAAGAGAAGCCATAATCCACACCAAACATACTGACATAAATCTTTACAAATGCAATGCAAGTACCTTTGACGTGTTCATTCTGTTTACTGCTAAGGTTTTCAAGTAAGCCCTCTTGAATCCACCAATTTCACACTGGCTTCAGACACATCTGGAACTACTATATTGCATATTTGTAAAAGCAGAGCTCACAAAGTGCTATTGCTCCATTAACATTTCCTTGAAAACGAAATAAATAAGTAAAACACCTTACAGGACACCTTACAATGTGCTTTAGTTACAGCCATGGGGCTTCTCCTTTTTTTGATTGTTCTCTTCTTACCAAGTTATCAGCTGGGACTTTTCACCTGCACAGATCCAAGCAGTTGTAACTGGGAACTCTGCCTTCTCCTCCCCACAGAACACGAATATTTAGCTGGCTTACCTGTATCAAGCTATTTAGAAAAACAAGATTTCTGTTCAAAGATACAAAGGAAAGATAAACTTACAACACAAGTAACTTATGTTGTGGTTAATTCTATGTTAAATCTGTATTTTTCGAGTCACTACAATGCCCCTTTGAGTGTTTCAGGCTTATCTATAATTGGGGACACATAGATAAACATCAAGTTGCTCTAAATGCTCATAATCTCAGAATTAATATGGTGCATTTGCAAATGTTCATGTGATAGATAATTTTTCTGTTTGAAAAGAAAACCTGGGAGAAATGACAGTGAAACAACATGTAAATTTAGCTTAAAAATACTTACAAATACAGCACTGTATTTAATACCATGTATCAAAATAAAAGAGCTTGTCATGTTCTTAATCAGACCAAATATATAACAAGCTTAAAGGAAATCTCTCTACATCAGACTCTACAAAAGGATATGTCAGCACAAATGTAAAGGACTTGGGGTTTTGAGATAAACCAGCCTTGAACAGTAATCTTCTGATAAATCTCAAATTCCAGATGGTCTTTGTGGGTTTCAGACAACAGCTGTATTCAGAGAGCATCATGATGAGGTATCTGGCTTATTTTTAAGCAGTAAATGGAGATAGTGGTACTGTTTTGATATTACTTAAAGTAGTATCTAGCATATATATATATTTAAGAGAACCATTTGATTTCCTGTGAGAACATATCACAATATCCTTACCTAGTTCTCAATATCTGCATGTAGGTATTTGTTAAGCAATGCAACATTTTAAAAGGGATTTTGGAATTTATCTAGCCTCCCACAAATGTACAAAATGCAATCTGCTACTTTACTACCTTTGTGATAATGTTATGGCTAAAAAGTGCTTTTAATCCAAATGCAAATCTCCAAATGTTCTTACACTAAAACTGTTTTCAGTTTTTTTGACACGAGTTCTTAATTAATTTGGCTTCTTGATATTATAAGCTATAGAAGATCAACTACATAAAAATGAGATGTCAAATCTTTCCCATACATCAGGCATAATGCTATTTTCACTGTATCTTTACAACACATCAGATATGTTAATATTTATGGAGTATACACGGAGGAATACTACTAGAATTAATAAATAATAAAGCTAATATTTTTTTCAAAAATAAATCATCAGATATCTCATTATAAACTGGATGTCTTCAGTTGTAGATAATTTAGTACAGTAATAAATAACAGGAGAACACAGTACTGATGGAATTATATTTCATTATTTAAAATGTCTTGCTACTCATATAAGAACACATTCTTTTGTGTTCAGAAACATGTAAATAGAACTGGTGTAGAATTGTGGGTACTTTCAAACAAATACAAATTAGGTTACCTCTAACATGCCAGGTGGACATTCCTGAGCAGATGTATATAATGCACCATTTCTCAAAAGCATCATCCTGGGACATGTCTTTGGCAAGATGTTGCTCAGAGAAGTTTAGCCCATTGTTCCTATTGTCTGACAATAACAGGAATCTTCCATCTTGAGCAAGGTGTCATCTTACAGGTTTTGACCTTGCCCATTTGGAGTCTTACCTGCAAAAGAATCAATAATAGGCAAGGGTTTGGGTGGGGGAAGTTTGTGCAACAATTAATTAGCAAATTATTGGGTGAGACTTTAAAGAGATCTTGCATAAAATTTTGTGGTACCCAATGACTCAGCAATAACATCTAAGAATTTGGTGCATGTTGATATTTGCACTCAGTATCATTAATAAGTTTGTGTCCATTCTGTGTATCCAGTCTTAAGGTTCAGTTTTGTAAAATCAATTGGATTTCAACCCAGGGAGTCTGCATGGCATATTCAGTATTCTGAGAAGTGCTGGAGGATTGGCCCTTTCTCTCTGGAGCTGGGAATTTCAAAGTGTGCAAGAGAAAGCAGGGTGAGTTCTCAGTGAAAGTCAAAGGGAACTGATGCTGAACTCCATCAGACCCCTTCATTTTTAAAATCAGACTATTCTCCTTGACCTGGGACATGTCTTCATTCTCTTTCTAATCTATGCCTGGTATGCATTGTACAAGTGTTAATTAACTGATAGTAATATAATTAAGAAAGTGTTGCTATGGATCATTGTCATTCAGCTTCAGACACTGACAATGAAATATAAATATAATGTTAAAAGAACAACTTGCTGTCAAGCATAATGAAAATAGGAATATCAATATGAGCTAATGATTAAAACTCCAGAACCTTCAAAAGTAACTCACAGCTCTATTGCTTTATTTTCTTACAGCTCTCTTCCTCTTTCTATGGAGTTCCTAATCTATATACAGTATATGACTATGAGATTTACATATGATTTTAGTAAATCACTAAGCCCATTCTGCTGTTGGATTTCTCAGTATGTGACTTAGTGAACTGGTTTCATGTCAGAGGCATATTAAAAAAAAAAGATAAGCCCAGACAGCATTTTCAGGCTGCAACAGATAAGTTAACACTGTATTGTTTAGTTTTCTGTGTCTACACCTAAGTGACAAGGTGATGATTTGTTTAAACATTAGGAGTTTAGATATGTACTGATCAAATATTATCTAAGAAAAGCTTAAAGTGTAGTGGCATAGAAAATGATGTTTAATTGATTAATTTACCTTGTAAGTCAGGGACTTATGATACTAGAAGCTAAGATGAAGTAGAAAGCATAAACTGAATTATCCAACATGTGGATCCCATTACATTTCTGCATCGGCAAATTTAAAATCCTGATAACAGAAACAATAATGTTACAGACAGCAAACCAGCACCCAGCCAGTAGGAAAGGAAGAGAATTTTATTTACTTCAGTTGCCACTGGTTTCTATAGTGCCATGATGATTTACCTGGTAAAGACATGGTACTCTGAAATCCACAAAATAGCTCCTTTTATATTTTCATCACCATTTACTAGGTTAAGACTTGGCCTTTTTAGACTATTGTAATAACACTGTTGGAAGGAGGGGAAAAAATCATATTTACACTGAATTTACACAAATTTACACTGAATTTTAATGATATTATTATACAGATGAGCCAACCTTCTATATCCAAGAAACAAAATTCTAAGCCAACTTTACATTTAACAGTAAGGGAACAAGTCCTGATAGGTTTTTATTTCCAGAAGTGCTCAATAACCCTATTATTGTTCTACACAGTCTTCTGCTCAATAACTCTCCCAGTGCAGCAGCTCTCTGGTCAGTGGCATGAGAAATACAGTGAGAACCTCAGGCAAGCAGAAGAGAAATGAACAGAGTAATAATAAAAGTAAGCATTTTGCTTATTCTGCCGATGCTTGAAGCTGCAAACAATGCAATCACAGGAACTTCCAGAAGTACTTTCAGAGCTCAGTAAGGTAACAAAAGGGGTCCATAAATACGACTCAGAGCTGCTTTCTATTTTCATCTTTCCTTTATTTACCATTGGACTCAACCCAGCAGAGTGATGATGCAAAATATTGATTCCCACACTCAGAAGCTGGATCTGCCTTTCGGGATCTATAGTTTCTATATCTTTCCACATTTGAGGCTCAGAGTTCTCTACTGAAACAAAGTCCACAGGAGAAAGATCAATTCCTTATTTTGAGGGATATCTGCCTGTCTTACAAGAGTCAGACAAAGCATTTGAATCCTATCCTGCAAACAATTTAGATGTACCTGAACACACGAAGAGCCCCACTGAAATTAAGAGGGCAGACGAAACACAAAATTACAGGAATAAATGTTGTGGGACTGGGACTTTGAGTATTATACATCTGCTCTTTCCCAAAAGATAAGATGAAGTACATCATTTTTTCCACCTGCACATTGTGTGAAAATGGAGCTCGGGGAAGCATGCATCCTAAAAAGACAAATGACAACACCAACGAGATGCCATTCCTGAGAAATATATTTTAAAGTTATTCAGAAGTTCCCCTGTGACCTCATGGGGAACATCTACAGATCACCAATACAGAATACAGAGAGAAATTGTGGAAAAAAAAAGGGTTTCATGTTTACAGATACTACAGAAAAAAATGACAGGTTTTTTTCTTGATTTTGTTATGAGAAAGGGGCTATTTTGTGCATTTAAGGTTTGGAGTTTTTTATCTAAGAATTCTGTGTGTTTATCCAAGGTAAATATGCAAGCATTAATAACGTTAGAACACGGACATTGTTTGGGATTAAATTAAAACCATTTGCCTTATGCATGCTCATTTCCTTTTTTACTACTCAATTCCCCTATGATGCCATCTGATCACTTCTTGAATGTCCCCTGTGCTTTTGCCTTAACAATCTTGCCTGGTAGGCCATTCCACACGTTTGTGATTCTCGGCATGAAAAAAATGCTTCCTGACATCTGTTCTGAATTTGTTTCTCTTTAATTTCCATTTATGCTTCCTTATCCTAACATCTGTGTCATTGTGAAAACGGTAATTCAGATTGACGTTATCTGTGCCATTTAAGATTTTACATTCCCCAGCTAAAAGCTACTCATAACCATGTAGTGGTTTTGCACTTCTTATTGATAGTTAGCTTAGCTACACTGCCTGGCTCTAATTCATGTTTGAGGTTATACTTCAGCTTTGTTGTTGTTTTTTATTCTGTTTTCATGCACGTTTCTTCCAAGCTGAGGGTTAGCACTGTACTGAGTGGGCCATTTTCAGCCCATAGGTGTTTGCCACAGCTGTTGTATAAGAAAGGAAGCTGAATTTGGCCCAATAAGCTTAATTTGGGTATCAAGAGGACTGTACATTATGCTAATTCCTGCCTGGGCTATGAGTGTGCCTTTGGTAACTCTACAAGCCTGGAGTTAGGAAACTTTTCAACTGTTTCTCTCAGTGTCTTACAGGGGCTGGAGCACCAAACCATTCTCAGTGAATATCACATATAAATAATTTCCCCCCATTTTATCCAGACAGATAGAGGGGTAAAAAGCATATTGAAAGTACTCTTTATATTTCTCCCGAGACAACAAAAGGATCTGGGACTATTTTTTCTACACCTTTAAATCCCTAAAATGGGACTAAGTATCTCTTTTCACTTGTCCTTAAAGAACAGATTAATTCCAAGAGATGAACAGTCAGAGCTCAGACTCACAACAAGCACAGCAATTACCAGCATGTTTAACAGCAGTTAGCAAAGTGCCCATTTTATATGGTTATTTTATATGGTATCTGTGATTGAGCTAAAACTGGACTATTTCTAATACTAAAAAATATAGAAAAGTAAAGCAAGCCTGCAGCTGATTGTGGAGTGTGGAGTAAGGGCTCCTGCTGGAGAACATAAAACAACTATTGATCCCTTTTTCATGGTAATAAAGAGGTACAATTCATACAGAGCTGTGTCTCAAATCACAGCCAAGCTTTTCTCTTTTGCTTCCAAAATACTGAAATTACGTTCCATGAAATTATCAAAGAATTAGAAATACTTTAGGTATTTATTTACCTTACTTTTTCTTGACCTTTGACAACACAAAGGTGATACTGAACCATGAAAGTGGAACTGCCTAGAAAGGTTTAAACAATAATTGTTAGCACTTAATTGCCCTACATAAACTCCCACCAATGTAAAACCTTTTAAAGGGAGTATTTCTGAAGAGATTGAAAAATTATTCCATTGAATTCCACCATGCTAACAGGGTGTTTAGGAAAATACACTTAGTTACCAAGAAGATCTGAACACATATGTTTGAGGTTTTCTCAAGTTCGTAATTTTCTTTCTGCATATGAGCAGATAATACACTTAAAAGTTTTATTCAATATATTTCCTATACAGTAAGAAAATTAGAACAGTCTGTTTCACTATACTTGGAAAGAGTATGTGTTCTGCCTAACTAGGTTACCTAGGTTTTTTAAATTAAAAACTCTGTGCCCATCATTCAAAAACTGTGTATTCTACAAGGTAAAAGAGAAGATAAAGGTGACATTAATCTTATTTCATAAAGGATTACCTTGATTCATTCATCTGGATGAAGTAGTGGGCTTTGAAATACCCAAATATGATCCAGCTTATATCTATAGAATATGTCCAATGACAGCAAAAAGAAAGACCAAAATCACAAGATACTGTGCAAGTAAACATGATGGAGGCATGGATAAATCCATGTAGGAGGGGAGACCAATTTAAAAAATGATGTATTCAAGAAGTAATGCATCACCTAAAACGTGTTTCACGTCAAAGAGCCAGCAAAGAACTGCCTATGAGAACACCAGCAGGAAAGGTGGAAAAGGAAGAAGCTGCTATCAATATCTGTTTTAATTAAAGGTAAGGAGTGAAGAATTTTCACATTTTATTTACAGGTAGCGCAGATTCCTTTCGTTTCAACAGGGTTTGCCAACAGTAAACATGGCATTCTAATAACTTCTGCTGAAGAGTGTGAAGGTTTTTAACAATACCCACTATTTTCTCAAGTAAAATGAGAACTATTTTACATCATGTCTTTTAGGTTGCTTAATTTAGGCAGGAGAAAAAGGCATTTTTAAAAAATGCTTGATATTCTGGAATGCAATAGCAATTCCTGTACTTCCAAATAATGCTTCCTGTCTTACAAAGCAGGCCTGGGTTACTGACCCTGCTCTAACTAAGCTTCTTCCCTGATTAAAAGGCAAGTTTCTTTCATGGTTATATCATTTTAAAACCTATTCAGATGTGATAACATTTTTGCTCCTGTATCTTGGCAACATGATTTATTCCGTTAACACTGAGTGTTACAGTCTGAAAAAGCAGTACCATCTGGGTTGAATTAATAGCCTACCCAGAAAAATAAATGAGAATGGTCTGCTATAATTAACATGTAGGTAAAGTATATTTAACAGATTATTATAATTAATATATCAGTTACCGATTTCATGCTAAACAGAATTGTGAACACAAGATATTAAGATTAGTTACCCTTTCTGTATGTGCCTAGTAAAAATTCAATAGAATAATAGACCCAAAGAATCAATAAAATTGACCTTAACATTAAGAAATTTCAAGCAAAGAGAGACAATGTAGGGTATTATGAAATAACAGTAGAAAATTACTCGTTTCACGAATTCTGAATTAACACCTGTAAAACTCAAATGTGACCTGAAACAAATCCAACCCCCACCCAAATGCTTGAGTGATGAATTTAAACACTGTTAAAGGCATCCATCTATGTAGATGCACAGGGCAGACCTGTTCCTTAAAGCTGTCTTTGAATTACATAAAATGTAAGATACAGCAGAAAGTCAACAAAAGAGATGTGGATTTGATCAAAATGTCATAAAGCGTTATCACCCACACTGGGTTTTGTTGGTGAGCTTTTCATAGGACACAAATGTTGGTTTTCAAGCTAAGATCCAGGGGTTATTTAGCAACTTCCTCAACCTCTGTGTTACAAGAACAAAGTTCAACCTTTTTGCTCCCCCACAAAAAGCATTTACCTTTATTCAAGGTCTAAATGTCTCTTCAGTTGACCTGATATGGTATTGTCAAGAGATATCAGATAAACAATAAAACACTCACAATCCCTACTTGTGCATCTCTTTCTCTCTTACTGTGTAGTAACAAATCCAAAAACTCACTCAGAACTGAAGATTAACATATGAAACTAATGCTTTGCACAGAAATGAAATGGGGTTTTTTTCAATAAAAGGTTTCCAACTGCCCACTCTACAGTTCTCCCCACCCCTTGCATAATTAGGGCTTTTGTGTCTCCAGATTATCTTTAAATTCATGTTATTATAAATCTTGTTTATTACTGAAAAGACTAAGGGTCATTTGACAATGGTGTTGGGCACATTACAAATGAAGTATGTAGGAGAACCTATTCTAAAGGCTTGCAATTTAAACAAGGAAGACAAAGAGAAGATGAAAGAGGGAAATTAAATTCAAATGCAGTTAGAGAGCCTGGGGAATTCCCTGTTTTTCTCCTGACTTTCACTTTATGGACAGGCACAAAATTTAAATGTAATATAACAGTAATATTTTTAAACACTTTTGGCATGACAAAATCATGAAACACTTACAAACAAGGCTATAAATAACAACAGAAACCTAAACCAGACATCACTATTCAGCACATGGGTCTCATTGAATAATTAGGAATAACACTGAAGTTAATTAGGTTAATTTTTTTTTTTTTCAGATAATGTTGTTGGGGGAGGGGGAAGACAAAACATTAATTGGCATAACTTTCTACTAGTGGAATTCCAAAATTCCTACTGCACATCAACTGATTGTGGAAAATGCTGAACACAAGACTGGCACGTGGATCATAGGGAATATTTGGAGCTTTCAGGATTTCACAGTTACGTAGCTGAAGTAGAATGCTACAGTATTCTACAGTAATTGTTACCATTAAATAATTACTTTAGCTGATTAATGTAGAATAGGAAGTAAAAATCAGCCAAAGATATAATTACAGGCATGGCAGGAAAAGTTTCAGAAGCTTCCATGTAGAAATTGAGATGAAGAGAAACATTATGCATTCCTTTCCTCATTCATGTCAACTACAATGCCATTGCTAACATTCTCCAAGACTTTCATTTCCAACTCCAAGATATATTCTGAAGTAATTATATTCCCAGCTCAATCAAATTTACATTCTAATGCAAAATGTTAGCAGTATTGTCACATGGTATTATGTCAATAGATTATGACATTTAAGTTCTGCAAATTCTGCCTTAACATTACTGAAGCAGCTATTAGGATTTTTGAGAAATCAAATATGGTTTAGGATTTATGTCTTACTCTGGAACAGCTGGTATTAGTCTCTGACACAATTCTAAACTAGGTGGATCTCCATTCTGTTCCAAAGCCCTAAGTCCATAATTCTGTAACACACCCAGACTCTTATTAATTAGTGGATAATATACTGTCACACCTAAGTGAAAAGCAGGCTGCATTACTAGGAATTGGTCTTGTGCATTTTAGAAGCATATTAGTGCTGCTAACAACCAGCATTGGATTTCTCACTTCATCTATAGCAGATAAAAGTATAGAAAGGTTTTTAAAAAACACTTTAGAATTCTTTTATTTTGTGTAAGTTTTTGCAAAATCTTTTTTGCAAATTGGAACATAAAAGCTGGCATAAACGACATAAGTTATTATTTTCAGTTGTCTCGATATATAACAGCAATCAGAAAGGTTTTATGGGAATACCACTTTGACACTGATTTGTAGTTTACCATACTGTGACTACTATAACACAGAGTCACCATCACATGTCTCTTAACATACACAGAATGGAAGATAAGGGAAGAAAGGTCATATCTGACAGGAGTAACATTCAAGGTTTTGGGTGAACAGTTGTTATCAAAAAAACCAGGCAAGAAGTGACTGACACAGAAGTCCACAGTAGCAAAGTGAAAATAGGAGGAAACAGAAGCACAGGCTTTTTTTGCAGAATGTAAATGTCTTCCTCGGGATAATGCATATGGAAAATAGTTAAAAGGCAAAGAACAGCTGCGCAACCATTCCCTATGGTAAAGAAATGTAAAGAAAGTTCATAATATTCCACAATGTCATTATAAGTGCCTGAGTATTCTCTTTTGGAAGCCAACTAATTTACCTGCAGGAAACATATGTGTGTCTTCTGGTATGGAATGACTTTCATCAGCCCTGAATAGTCTTTTTCACTTTATCATGAATTAGATACAGGCACTTAAATAGTCTTTATAAAACTAAAAAGTGTCACAACATTGTTGCTACGCAGGCAATGATCCACAAGTGAAAAAGTTGTATTTTGTCCTTATGTGAATTTCCATTGTAAATAATTGATTTCTACAATTAAAGTCTTTCCAGAAATGTTAAGGCATTTTTTTCTATCAGGTCTTATTCTCCATTCATAAGGAAAGGAATAGATAGGTGATATTTCTAATAGTTATTTTCTTTTAGAAAAAAACAAGTGAGAGGCATATTCCTGGTCTTAAAGAAATCCTTAGCCAAAACTCAGCTCTAACAGCTGTTAACCCAACAACTTTATACAGGTCAGCTGTACTTGTCCACCACCACCATCATCTAAAGAAGCATTATTCTAATTCAACAACAGAAAGGCTGATGATACAATATGATCCATAAAACACACTAAAACAGGCTATGATATAACTCTGGTATTTGCATTATAGGAGCCACAATAGTCCCTATACTGGAACTGAAGCTGTGCTGGAGCAAGGGCACTGCACATCTAATGAAAATAACATTTATTCTTGAAATGACATCAATCTAAGCGAAAGATGAGAAGAGCAGATGAACACAATGAGGAAGCAAATGATAACAATGAAAGATAAGAGAAGCAGCATGATAAACTTAGGTCACAGCCTGCAGAAGTAGCATGAGCTTATCAAGAGCTTAGGCAGGCTTTGGTTAAGGACCACCAAGTTTTATGACATTTTAACCACTGGAGGGCTCTTGTATTTTTTCCACAAATACCTTGGTAAAGAATCAACATGGTAAATGTTCTTGTTAATAGGGAGTCCCTAGCTGCTACATAACCAGCATGCCTGTGCAATTTCATGCCAATCAAATTCAATTTACAGTGCTTTTATTTCATCTGCAATTAAAAGTTGAAAAAAAGGAAGTAAAAAACCCCTCAAGTAGAGGCTATCTATTTCCTTATAAATAGGACACCTTTTCAGAGACTCTCTTTTGTATGCAGTGGTAGAGATGAGATCTGTACAAAACACAAAAGGAATAAAGTATCACTGCTCAGTATTGTGAGGGCATTGCCCAGATTCCCTGTCAAGCCTCAGTTCTGTACAGGCAATAATAACCATTACTGGGCTTTTTGGGTTTCAGTCACTGCTGTGACTCTCAATACAATGAATACAACACAAAAAAACATTTTAAAACTGCTGATAAAACCCCTTTCTTTTTCCACCTTTGAAAAAGTGTTGGGAGAGTTTCTGACAAAAGAAGGAAGTAATTTCAATGAAAGGGATAATGGGAAGTATATTGAATGAGAAAGAGGATGGAGGGCAGGAAATGCAACAATAAAGTTTAATTAAATTAAAGAACAAGCTCCAGCAGTGAAGTATATGCTGGGATTTTTTTTT
>VZRO01003283.1:283090-370759 GCA_013397915.1 Daphoenositta chrysoptera | reverse complement strand
TTTTTTTTTTTTTTTTTGTCTAAGAACCCACAGAAAAGGTTTAACATAGGTTATTGAAGATAAAAATATAACCATTGGATATAACATACAATATATTGATCTTTGATTCAAAAGATAATGTTCCACTGAAAACCTCCTCTTTTTTTAACAATTTACTTTCTGTAACACAGTTGAGGAAACTAAAAGGAGTGTGATACATGGAGGATCTAAACTAGCATCCTCATAGAGATACTTATTTCAGGTCATGGAAGCCAATCAATGTCAAAAAGAATAAGGAGGTACCATTATGGGTACCATAACTTAAAACAGGTGTTTGAAATGATAGATCCTGCTGAAATCAAAAGCCACTTCAAACTACATCCTGCTTTTACAGCCAGAGACCTTATTAATCTGATAACATTTCAGTTCCAGGGCAGGTGTGGAGGAAGGAGTTAAATACCCAGCATAACTGAATGAAATCACTAGTCACCTTACACATTAGGAATTCAAGTATATTAAAAAATGATCACAAAGTTTAGGATCAAGGCCCCTACAGCTTCCTGTTCCTCTGCAAGCCTCCTTCTTAAACTTTAAGACCACTATCCATATTGCTGTAATACTTGCACAACAGAATTTTGTCCTTAAATTCCACTACCATGCACCATTTTAGAGGGACGCTGGAGTTACATATCCCTATGAAACTCATCAAGCTTCATACACCTTCCCCTTTTCAGTTGTGTGATTTTCCCCACATGGTGTGAAAGAAAAGTTCTTCAACTACTCGTGATTTTGTGATGACAGCATAACTTGCATTAGCCACGATAAACCAACACATGAAGCAACGGCGAGCAGAATCCCACAGAAGTGACAGAACAGGAGCTGGTAGATGCTCTCTGTGCCGTGGATTGCCACCATAAAAAAACCCCAAAGTGAAACACTCACGAGTTGCCAGACCCCAAGAACTCCTGGGACTGAGCCTCCCGGCCAACAGTGCCTGGCAGAGGAACAGCACGGGTCAGACCTGGTGCCCAGGGCTGGGGGCACAGCATCAAACAGGGACCTCTGCCAGCTTTGCCTGCCTCCCCATGGGATTTGCAGCAGAACTGAATTTTCAGTTGCCTGGCAATAGCTACAAGCTTAGGAAGAACCTGAGCTGCAACTGGATTTTGAAACTGACTGAAGAAAATATTTTTTCCCTTACATTTTAGCTCTCATATTTAAATCAATTGACACACGAAGAGTATCAGTTATAAAAAGGGATGGTTTTAAGATTTAAGCATGGTACTGGCTTCCTTTTCTTGACATTGCCCAAATTTGATAACCTTCATTTCGGTAGCAGTTAAGGATACAGTATTTCAGCCAGCATTCTGGGATGGGAACTTAACGTACTGAACTGCTGGTCAAAAAAAAATCAACATCATAATTGAGCTCCTCTCAACAGAGAGCATCACAGACTATGTTTACAATGCACCTGACAGAGAAAATGAGTATTTTGTAGGAATAATGATTAATTCATAGATATATATGTGATTTACTGTCACTGTTTCCAGTGCAACCAAAGCAGCACTACTGACAGAAAGATTCCCACAATATGGTTTAAAAAGGTAAAAAAAACCCCAAAACAGCTGTTAAGAGATTATTCCATATAGTAGATCAATCCGTTTTCACACATGGCTTTTTTTCAACTTCTTCATTACTTTTTTCAGAGCAGAAGTATAACATTAACAAAACCCTATAGAGCTGTAGACTCCCTTTAGGAGCATATTGCCTGTTTACAAATAGTAAAAATTTTGGGGGTATTTTCCAGTGCAGTTTACATTTGGGGTAATATTTTATACATATACAAACATAAATACATACACCTATGTAAAATACATATATACATATAACATTTCAATAATACTTTGGCAGACACTTTTATATCAATGGTAAAGGGCACTTAAACTGAAAATAGATGTTATCTTTAATTGTCAAACTATAAAGTTGCCTTATGCTAAGTATTTTTCCTTGAAAGGAATAATGTAAAACAACAGAAGAATAGAAGCCTAACATGTTGCAAAGGACATAAAAATTAACCTATTGAATTTAAAGCATTTTGAACACTATAGCATCTAGGAGCCATAAAGGAGTACGGGGACAACACTGTACAAGAAGTTTACAAAACATCCTGTCACCAACCTGATGTCACTGTTGAATTGAAAAAAGTATCCCTTATGTACCTCATCATCAGGTTTCTAAAAAAGCATATTTACTCGTATTTATAACTCCTCTGAGAAAAACTAAACTCAAGAACATACATATTTTTAAGATTGTGGTATCAAGTTTTTGTCATTGGTCATATGCTGACTTTTCTCTGGCCTCCCACACAACTTGAGAGCAATGGCTGGCAGCTACATCAGAGCCTTCAGCTGTGCTTTGGGTTAAGAACCATCTCCTCCTTTCTTTTGCTGGTTTTGGCCGAGGTAGAGTTATTTCCATCCCAGTGGCTGGTGTGGGGCTGTGTTCTGGATTTGTGCTGAACACAGGGTTGATAATACAGAGATGTTTCTGTTATTGCTGAGCAGGGCTCACACGGAGCCAAGGCCTTTGCTGCTTCTTGTACAGCCTGGGAGGACACACAGCCAGGACAGGTGACCCCAGCTGACCAAAGGGACACTCCAGACCATGTGACATCATGCTCAGTACACAAAGCAGGAGGAAGAAGGGGAAAAGGGGATAACTGGAGTGATGGTGTTTGTCTTCCCAAGTCACCATTCCACAGGATGGGGCCCTGCTCTCCTGGAGATGGCTGAACACCTGCCTGCCCATGGGAAGGGATGATTTAATTCCTTGGTTTGTTTTGCTTTGCTTGTGTGGATGGCTTTTGCTTTCCCTATTAAACTGCCCTTATCTCAACCCAAAGTTTTCCAGCTTTTGCCCTTCCAGGTCTCTCCCTGGTCCCACCAGTGGGGGAGGGAGCGAGCGGCTGCCTGGGGCCTGGCTGCTGGCACGGGTAGAGCACGATGTATCTCCACGTGAAGACACTAACTCTACTTCTGTGAAGAAGCTGTTCCACTAAAATGTAGAAGCTGATTGTTCTGTTTTGTATAAAAGCCTCTAAAATCAGAGAGCACATCTACCTGTCTCCCCCTGGCCACCCTCTGGCAAATCCATAGGTGTGCAAGGTGCAGCAGGATCATCCTCAGCAGGCACAGCAGCTTCCAGCCTGGCTCTAGCACTCCCAGAGCATTCTCCTTCCCAGCTTGTTAGTTCTGTCTGCTCTGCTCTGTGATATTTATTTATTTTAAACCCGGTGTGATTTGTTATCTTTTCTACAAAAGGGCTGATCAATGTTCCCCGCTACTAACCCTAAGCTATCAGACCCAAAAAATTCATTTTTCATTGACAGCTTCAATTCATGTGATCATAGCAGCAATGGTAACCACTAAAAATAAAAGGAGCACTTCACCAAAGATCTAAACACTATTTGATATAAGAATTGAGATATTTCAAAGCTACTCTCAAAAGCCTTGGCTTTACTTTCAAGAGTAGATGTCTTCTGCTGCTTCTCCTCAAGATTCGGGGAGCTAAATGCAGTCCTCCAAGAGAAGTCTTTTATGACAGGGGTTAGTATTTCAATCAGGATTCTAAGATTTAATATTTTTTCTTGAAATAGAATGCATGAACTGCATTTCATAAGAAATTAAGGGTTAAAAGTTAGAAAAAAAATCTATGACCTTCATTCAGTTCACTTAAACCATTTCTATTCAACAGGACCAGTGTCATCTTGTAAAACAAAAACATAGTGTTGAAGCATCACTCTGTGCAAATGCAGCATTTGGAAAACATTTGAAGTTTTCAAAAGCTTCTAACAGGTACACCCAAGAATGTTCCAGAAGTGTTTGAGGCTATGAGAAACGGACTTACTCAAAACACTCACAACATGCCAAAATGTTTAGCTTATGATTCAACTGTAATACCTCTCCTTTTTCCTGTAGTACCATGAGACCCTTCTAATTAGGATCCCTGGTTTCTAAAAGTAGATTAGGTATACATAGCATTGTGTGCTCTAGAAAAGCCCTTTTAAAGACACGCTAGATTAGATCAAACAGAGCACCTTCTGATTGTCAGGAGAAACAAATATAAACAAGGGTCACAAAAATAAGTATTATCTTGATACCTATTAAACTTGAATAGTGTTCAAGTACAAAAGAGTTGTGATAAATTAAATTGGGTATTTTAATGTGTATGAATATGTAATATTTATATTTAATGGTCTATTGTTATAAATTATAAATGTACTTTAAGCATGCATATCATGATAGCCCATTATTAACTATAACTATTTTGTCAGGCAGTAATTTGCATTTAATAATTTCAGTCATTTTCTTATTCAGACTTTTTATTTTCCCTTTTGAGTTCTTTTACTCCTCTGTTCCTCTGAGCTTAGGTTACTTTTTCAATGCAGCAAACTGTTGGGATATAATGGTTAAATAATGTGAAATTGCACTGATGCCAGTGAAATAAAAGCGAGTTTTACAAAACCAAGTTCCTTCCCTGAACATAATAACAGTAAATTTCTAGTGTCCTGTAGAGCAATATCCATTAGATTTATTATGTTGCAATTCCCAATCCCACTAGTTCTGCCTGAGGGTGAGTATATTACATTTCATCACAGTTTCATTTTCTCCTACAGATGAGAAATGGGAATGCTATTGCAGTTATGTAGAATGCATGTGTTAAATCTGATCTCTAATAAAATCAAACACATCACAACTCACAGCACTTTAGCACAGTGTCGGCAAAATGAAACACCATCTGTCATCATGTAGAGACTGCCTTATTGTAACACAAAATCAAACTGCTCAGTGTGAACATTGTTATTTAATAAATGGGTAAATGGAAACTGATCATTATGATCTTATTTATTTTAAATGACTGGTTAAAGCTACAAAAAAATGCATTATAACTTATCAATTAGATGTATGGACATTACACTAACACCGAGAGCAAACATCCATAAGCCAAGCCAAAATTTTAAATGCCTTCAGTGAAAGAGTGAGATAAATATGCGAGACACACACTTACAACAAAGACCTGCCAAAATGTAGGCTAAGGATAGAAACTGATGAAACAAAAATTCACTGTCTGCACTCAAGAGACAAAACCAGCTGAATGCTATGTTGTTAAAGAATAGCTACTTGTAGCAAGCAGGTTTAAAAAAAAAAAAGCAAACATCATGCTCTGGTCTGAATGAATTGCAACGATAAAGGTTAGTCATCATCCCAGCATAAGCTGCATTCCTAAGAGCTTCTACTTTAGCCATTTTAACACATATCAGAGTGAAGAATGATGCAACATATTTGCTGTTAGTATGAATTAATTGCCTTAAAGAAAAAACGCATTCATCAACTAAACTGTTCCTTTCTATTGACAACAACAGATAAAACAAGATTTCAGGTTTATAATTACAAGAACCTAGATTTGACAATTCAAATGCCAGCTTCTAGTTATATAGGTTACTTTTGTTATTATAACAAAAACCTTAGTCATTTATCTTCAGAAAGGATCTTCACACACCGAATATGTAGTTTTCAAAGAGCTATTACTGTATCTGCAGAGACAATAACATGTGCTGACAAAATCTTAATAGTCCCATTGCCCTCATATCATATTTAAAGGACCCATGAGCCTGGTAAGATGTCAACAGAAGTATCCAATGCAGCAGCACTGACACTCTGTGATGTCTAAGGGAGCAAACAGAATGCCAGTAAAATCTCACATATTTATGAACGTGAGAATTTTCTCCATTTCACCAATATTGTATCATGACTTGAACAACCATTAGCAGTTCAGCAGAAATGCCCCATGCTATGAATGCATTTATGATTATTTTGCTCATTGTATTGGCCTCAGAGGTTATTGCATACAACTTAAATATATCATAAAAGCTATCTGTTTGGTTTCAGTTTTCTTCAAGACTTTTTTTTAAACATTTAAAAGAAATGTTTGCCTTAGGAAAAAAAAAAAAAAACCACACTATCCCTTGTTCCAAACATGCCAATTTTGTTTTCATATGGGCAATTTGCAAACCTAGTAACTAAGACAGGTGCAGACAATGAATAAAACCTCATTATTTTTACAGCAAAAATTGGGTCTATATGCAGTTATATTTTATATTCCATTGATCTGGATGGCACACGTGATTATTTAAAAATGCCAGACCAATATATATAACCTTAAATAAAATTCTCAACATTTGGGACACGAACCATCGAGGCACTTATTTCTTCTTCGATTTGCCTTGTTGTTCTTGGGCCTCACGTTTGTCACAGAGAAATACCTACCAGGCAAGACCCCAATAAAACTTGGGCACCGAGTGGTGGAATAAAAGCAGGAAGGGTTCTTTGCCCTGCTGGTTCTCCAGGCGCAGTGCGGGGCAGTCGTTTCCCCACTCGCGGGCAGAGGCGCAGCAGCTGCTTAAAGCGCATTTTAACCGCGCAGCAGCGCGGGACAGGCGCCGCGAGAACGCCCCAGCGGGATGGAAGTGCAAGGAGAAATTACAAAATCCAACCGTAATTACCAGGGCTGGATTAGGGCCAGGAAACAGTCACGACGGCATCCTGAATAACCGCAATAATTCTGCAAGTTGGGTTTATAGCTCAGCCAGGAGATGGCATCTCAATCAGCACCGAGCTCTCTAAGGCCGTACTGGGACACTGCTTTTAGTGCAGAGCAAAAGGGAAATTAAGGATGGAGTAGCAGCTTTATGTGTAGTTGTCATGGCTCTTGTTGCCTGAAATTAGATCTTGAACATTAATTTAACATAGAGTTTTTGTGTTGATTATATCAGATTAGGAAGTTATACAATCATATATGAGGCTTTTGAGAACACTGAAATATTCTGCACACAGGGAACACTGATATACTTTCCGTATGTGCTTCATTTATTAAAGCACTTATACAAGGGAGCCCTTAGAGAAGGAACATCTTTCCAGAGAGACTCTGGAGGTTTGGTTGCTAGGAAGTTACATATGCTTCTCTTTTTAATGAGATTTAAAGTATCATGCATTATATATTATTTTCTACATTTAGGATATTCACAATTATTTACCTTATTTTGTACTTCATTTTGCATTTCTGGCATGTAATCTCTCTGAGTACAAAACAGCTTTCGTAAAGAATTCCCTGCAAATTCCAGAGAGGATACCTTTCACATTTTTTCCTCAAACAAAAAAAAAAAAACCAAAACCAAGAAAACAGCTCATACAGCTTTTTCCTTTATTGACATGTCTGCTGCAGGCATTCATTCATCAAAAATTTGTTTCCACCAACTGGAAAAAGAATTAATCTTGGCCTGTACCTCAGCAACTATCAGTGTGGATACTGTGTGCCTTCTATCTATTCTCTTCTGGTTTTTATAATGAGAATCCTGCTAGCTTTATTTTCAGAAGAGATGTTTAAAAGTCCTCCTCTTCTGTTTTCCTGAAAATTACAGAGCAGTGTTTAAACAGAAATTTTATAAGAACAAATCACTTGACTCTTCTTACCTTTAAATGTTAAATAAAGGCACAGCCATTAGACAAAAGAAATTCTAAACTGATGTAGTTTTAACTGCCCATCTTACAGAAGCAAATCATTATGTAAATGCACAGCAGAGCCAGCTTTTTACATGGCCTTCTTCATTTCCATAATAAGAGATGCTAATCAAAGGTCAAAAAATGGTAGCAAACATTTCTGCTGAAATTGGAGACTGATATGGCAAATTATGACATTAGTTTTAGTTTAAGGAACTGTTTTGAAGTCCAAATAGTTTTCAGAACCACATATTTAATATGCATAAAAAATGATGGGATGTGCTTTTCACCAGCTCCTTGTACAAATATTTAATTTCTACTGTGCTTGCAAATAGAAGCAAATACAGCTATTTCAGTGTTATAACTAAACATGACTTGAGAAGTCTGACAATGGAAGTTGATGAGTTGTAGTACAAGTGGTAGAGATATCCAAAGTGCAATAGTAGATCTCCAAATCCCTGTAGTATGGCCATAACTATCACTCCTCCCTTCTGGACAGTGGTTCCTATCCTTCTCCACACATCCCAAAAAACTTGCAGTTCCTCCTTTCTCTCCATTTCCTACTGAGCTATAAAGTATGTATCTATGTTGCTAAACTATGATTCATGTGTAGTTATAACGATCTAAAAGCCAAGTGAAATTTCTGTAACAGGGGCAGAAAGAACTGAAATGAGTTTTGGTTTGTTGGTTTTGGGCAGGTGTGGTTTTTCCCCTACAGAAGCCCTCAACTTTCCTTTCACTTTCGAGGCACAGCAATGTGCTTGGATACAGCTGCTGTCAAAAGCACAACATCCTTCCAACACCAAGCTCGTTTCCGTTCCTCAAACAAAAAGGCAAAAGTACAAAACTAAATTGTACTAAAAGTACAAACTAAAATGTATCTCATGGTATTAGAACTGTTTAAAATTTAAAGAAAATTTTGCCACTCCAATATTCTGCCTTGGCATTTTAGTTTGTTGCTATTTTCTGATTACGCTACAAACACAAAGAAAACTTATTTATGGCTCCTGCCATCACAAACAGTTTCCGATTTCGAACTTCCCAGTGGCAGCAGGAGACAATTCAAATTCTATAAGCATTCACAGAAACATCAACCAACCACCATATGATGTTGTTTCTTTGTGCAATCCAGCTTCTTTTTCATATTAAACCATATTGTTAGAATAAAATTTAAATGACAATAGCAACTGCTGTCATTGCTTTTTATCCTGTTAATGTTTCCAAAGCTCACTCTCAGTAACTTTGGTATTTATTTGTTACATATCGGGCCTGTAACACTAACAGATATGAACTTCTCAGTCCTGATACTCTCTAACACAGGCAAAGTATCCAGATTTAAAAACTGGGATACTGAAGCTGAAAGAGATTTTGAACTCAAGCCACTCTGAAAATCTACATTAATAACAGAAATTAAACCCAAAGCTCAAAAAACATAGTATGGGGATCATATCAAACAGATAAATAAAAATATAACTCCATAAACACAATACCATCCTAGCTGAAGGTAGAATATTTACTGTTTGACCTGCAACTCTCACACTCCACTGTCACACATAAATCAGATTTTTGCAATACAGGGAGATTTCTCTTGCAATTGCAGCAAAATCTCATTAAAATGAACTGGCAGACAGAATATTTCTATCTTACAGAAAATTGGTGAAAAGCCAATAAAAAATTCCTTGCCTACACTTTATATTCAAAAATTTTCAGCCACTCTAGCTGTAATATTTATGCTGTCCATGTGGATAGATATATTCAAGCTGTAGAAAACAGTCAATATCTTTCCCACATACAACAAAATAAGCCGTGTCTTCAGATGCCTCCATGCACTTTTGCCCACTGATTTACCATTAAACTGCCACCACAGAACACTGAAATAATAACTCCTGAAGCACAGCTTACATTTTTCCAACCAGTTTCTTGAAGGTTGGCTTTTAATTCCCCTCAGAATATATTTGATGGAAAGACCACTGGTTATTTTTATAAGCTGACAGACTCACAATAAACTGTCTTCTCTCAATTACCAGTAACACTCCCTGTATGTTCAACTTGATTCTTTGTTTGGAACAGAGTTAAAGAACAGCAACCAATGCCTTCTCAGTAAAATAATTACTCAGCAAAATTATTCACTCTCCTCTGGTACCATAATCCCAGCAACTTTCACAAGCACAGGTTGATTATTCCAGCAAGGAATGCCTTTTTAGCTGAAGTGCTCAGCTTCAGTTTGTCCTTGCAGAAAAGGCCCTGCAAAAGAGGGTGTGAAGGGGAGATAGTAAGAACATTTTGGCACAGGTGGAAGAAAAATGGAAATATTCTGTCAAGGAAAGAAGCTTTTTCTCTCCCCTAGTGTTAAGCTGTGCTGTACAATCTAGGAAAAGGAGGGGACTGTCTTTTAAAGAGGATTTTAAACATATTGTTCTGATGATACCACTTTTCTCCTTTATACAATTTGAGGGTGGCTTCTAAAGGGACAAATTATTTAAAGTTAGAATTTTTTTAGATTCTCAAAGTGAGAAATAACTGCCCCAGGAAGAAAATGAACCAGTGCCAGAAGCAAAACAGAAAAGGATTTTTTTCCTTCTGGACATTCAGGTCTATCTTTTCCTGATTTTTGTTAAAAGTAAACCAAACTAGAATATCATATACTCAGGACAGACATAAAAGTGAATGGACAATATGCCTACAGCCTGCATGAGGGAGGCTGTACAGTGGTCAGAAGAATCAATCTGGTCAGAAGCTTGGCAATGAACCAGGGAGCTCAAAGCGTGAGAATGTCACAACCCTGGGTGTGGCACACACCAGCCAGGCCCTCTTCCTGTTCATATTCCTGCTGCTTGTTTTTGGAGCAGCACAGGGTGGGAAAGATGGGTTGACTCCTCTTCTGTGTTCCCAGCAGGATGTCACCCGAGCTCATCATTGACAGGGACAGCCTTACACATCACCACATCCCATCACCCATCCACCTTCACACCAAAGTTATCTCAGAGATACCAAAATGGGTCTTTCTGCCTTGGGATCACTAACTCCTTTCCCAATTCCTATGTCAGCTTTGGCACTGGCACAGAACTGAACAATCCCCAGCAATGCTACTGTTCAAACTTCAGTGCCCCTTAAATTGTTCATTGTAATTCTTCAACACCCAAGAACATTGAACTTAATTACACACTAATGTAATTCATTCTAATCCTGTAGTTAAGTGATGAAGAGATGTTGTTATTTACTAAACATGTGAAAACGCCCACAGTGACAACTTGAAATATGCAGAACTCATCTGCTCAGCTCAAACTTAACACTCTGACCAGTTTCATCCCAAATTCCTCTAAAGACTGACTCACCATGCTTAGGAGAACTACAGGACATATACAGTAATCCATGGCTTGAGAAGACACAAGGCAAAAATAGAACTGTTTACACCACATTCTCTTCTTCCTCCAGGATCTCAATGACCCATTTAGTGCATAGTGTGTTCAGCAATCAGAAAAAAAGAGAAACCTGTTTCAATATTTTCTTCTCATTCTTTTGGAGGCAATGGGAATATTCAGACTCTATAGAAGGGCATGTGAGCAAATAAGATCAGATTTTGGCCATGAATTATTTGAATTGACTGTATTTAATAAGCAGAGCTTGGAAATAAGCTGTATATAGTAAGGAGCTAAACAGTATGAATTCAACCATGCTTCAGTGAGATAAAATCTAATTAAGTTTCAGGAGAACAAAGTGTGAAAGAACACAAACAGGGCTGGGTAAATTATAATCAAATATAGTACTGAACAAAGGGCACAATATGGAGAAAAAAGTTCTCCAAAAAGAACACACATTCTCTAGTGAAAAATGTGCTAGTGATCAAAATATCCAGAGTAAACAACAAAACAAACTATAACAGGAAAAGGCAGCACTTATGAGACAAAAAGCACGAATCCTAAGGAAAAAAAAGAGGGTGCACAGACTAAGTTGAAAGATAACCATAGATAAGAAAAGAGAGTTCAGGAATGAAGAAACCAAGAGTATAAATAGGCAAGACTAAGAACAAGATACCACCCAGTTACTGCACATGAAAACCAAGAGATCAACCTAGGAGATGGAACCACCACAGACCCATCATAGGAAAGAAGAGAGTAATTTATTAAAATAATAATCATACATCACTAAAAACCTCAAATTAATTCTTTAATCATTGTCTAAAAAGGAGCTTCACAAAGTAAGCGTCAGACTTACAGACATCAAGAAGGTAATCCTGAGGTATTACCACAATTGGAAAAAAATATGGAAGAACTTTGAAAAGGGAAAAGTCACCTCAAACATACACAACAAATTAAGCTACAAGGATAGAAAAAAACTTTTATAAGTATCTGATATAAAAATTTTCTTTGATTAGATTGTAGATGATTGTAACACGAGAAACATTTTTATTGTATATTGTCCCCTTTTCAACATCAATTCCAAGAAATGTGAAAGTTCTTTTCTTGTCTTACTAATGAGGGTTAGCATACATGCTTTCAGGACAGATGGTTTAAAAAGTACAAGTGAAATTGTAGCAAAAATCATGACATCAAAGTGGTATGTCTAAACAGATAAATTGTATGTCAAGAAGCTGAAAGTTTACATTCAGAAGTAAAAACAAAAAGGAAGAACCACCTGAAAAAATCCTAGATTTATATTGAGGAGACACAGTAGAAAGAATTGAAGTTGCATGGATTTTAGAAACGTCACTAAGTCTCTGTTTCCACCTCCATTCCTTTTCTGTCCTTCTTTCAGTCTTTTATTTCCCTCTGCACCACACAATTGAAAAGAGCATTTGGTCCAAAGTCATTAAGTAGGGTATTGGGGTGAGCCACATGTGTGGATAGGGAACTGCCTTAAATGTCACAGACAGAAGCTGTTTATGAGACAGAGCATTTTGGGAGAGAGGGATTAGTGGAATGCCACAAGAACCAGTATTATGCCCATTTTTGTTCATTTTATATATCACTGACCTAGGAGATGAAATATGCATGAAGGTGAAGAAATTTGCTGATGAAACAAAACCAGGGAATAGAGCTTGTAAAGACAAAAGGAGAAAGGCAATAAAATTCTGAATGACAAATAGACCAGGATCACAGGCTGATACTGTTAGTGGTTTCACTGGCATCTGCAATTCATTGTAAAGAAAGGTAAGGTTATGAGATGACAAAAAAAATAATAAAAAGTAGTTCTCTCTCCATGACCATATGCCACAAAACATTTAACAGAAGTTAAAATGGTCCTAGTTCTGGAGAGAACTTTAAAACCATCTACACAAGGATTTACTGTATCTAAATTAATAAAACCAGAGATTCTAGGATAGATACAGAAAACAAGATTAAGACTTGAAATAAAGCATTCTAATACTACATAGGGGACTTGAAGCCACATTTGGAATGCAGCCACAGTTCTTGTCCCTTTAGTGTAAAACGAATATTTGAAGAGTGAAGATAATAAAAGAACAATTAAAGAAATTCTAGAAGTTTAGTTCATAAAAGAGTGAGCAGATATTATTCTCTGAAAAAAGATCCTGGAGAATGAAAATCTTCCGGAAATATACAGAATATTGATGAGAATATAAGCAAGGGAATACGTCCTCATAGCGTGAATAGAATACACTAAATTGAAGTTTATTTTAAAAAGTTATTTTCCTCAACTAATCTATTTCCTGATTACATAAAGCGCAGAGAGGCAAAGGAAGGATCATGACAAGCAGCATTACCAGAATGGCTCTAACAAGTGATGGTCACAAGTGCTGGTGTCAGTGCAAATGCACTGCTGTAGCAAAAGCAACTCCACATGGTGCTGTGTGAGTGTCCAGCAGAGGCTGGTCAGCATCAGTTACCCAGAGAGAGAAATTTAGATGTTATCAATATTAACATCAACTCCCGCTGCATGCTTACCCAAGCCCATATTAATTAATTCCATGAGTTTATTAATGAGTTTTTGAAATTGCAAAGAATTGGTTATAATGTGGATAGCACACCTTGCCACAGCACATCCTCTGAAATCACCCACTGTTTCACAAGGGCTGCACAAGGGGCCAGGCTCTGACTCACTCCCTCATCTCACACTGCCTTCTTTTCAAAATAGTCTTGGTTGTTTTTTCCAGGGCTGATCAAACTCTTCTTGGAAATTAAAGATTCTTACAAGCTTCAGGGAAAAACAGATCCACCCTCAGTCATTCATGCATATTCTCAATATATACAATTCTTCAGAATTACTACATTGCACAAGTGTTTAGTGACCAGATCTATAAAACATTATATAATTTTTGTTGTAATGCTGTTAAATTGTGGGAGTTTCTTACTATGTACTATTTTCCTAGCCTGAATAATCTTTTCATACCAGCCTTAGTAACT
This sequence comes from Daphoenositta chrysoptera, assembly GCA_013397915.1. NCBI lineage: Eukaryota > Metazoa > Chordata > Aves > Passeriformes > Daphoenositta > Daphoenositta chrysoptera. Next base: position 356,862 of record VZRO01003283.1, on the reverse strand, counting down.
ACCAAAACCAACTTAATATTATTAGAATATTATCAACTTTCATTATATTTAATTTGAGAATCTGACAAGAGATAATTTTAAATACATTTTCACTGAAATTAAAATCACAAATTGTAAAACTAATCCTAGAAGTGTCAGTTTTAATGTAATGTAATTTTACTCTCCTTGAAGTGATTCTTTATTAACTGCTACACATTGGAATGCCAACAAAAAAAAAAAAAAGGGAGAGATATAATTTAAATACACCACTATCTACCAGCAGCAAGATAAAGTGAATTGGGAGAGATGAATTCAGTTGATTTTATAACCATCTACAAATATACAAGTTGCATTCCAGTCATCCACATTAATTACCCAAACACAACTGGCCCTCATTGGCTAACACGGTCTCTAAAACATAACAGCAGCATTGCCTTAAGTTGAAGAGAGAGGGAAAGAAAAAGGAAAATTAAAGAGTTGTTACTTTAATGTATTGTCAGATTTAATTTTGATACAAGGAGTGGTGCTGGGAGTTCAGAGGGTGCCACTCTGCCCTGAAAGGCCTTCCTGGTCTTATTGGCCAAGCAGAATAATTGTAAGAAACAGGTTTTCGGGGGAAACCCCTTGTTAGGAAGGCTTTTCTGCACTTGCTCTATCACCTCTGCCAGCAACAGATCACTCAAAGTACCTTGAAACCAGGAGAGGCACCAGAGACATTAATCAGAGCAGGCAGTACTCTATTTTTATCAACTGGCAAGTAAGGAAACTATTTAGACAATTTCTTTAACTTTTATCATTTGTACTTCTGTCATTTCCTAGTCAGATCATAAGTAGCTTAGGATGTAAACCTGTGTTTTACATACTCTAAAATCAAAATGAAACTAAGCATATGCATTGGGATGTTCAGAGGGTGTGTGAGTGCAGGCATGTGATAACCAGTATGTAGGAACAGATGCAGAAGCTTTTTAAAACCCAAATCAATTGACCCATCATAGTTACAGGGGAAATAGAAAGGTGTTCAGACTACTTATATACAAGACCTGCTTAGAGAGAACACATTTTTGAGGAACAGGATAGTAACAACTTTAATCCCCAAAACCAAAGCAAAATAGAATAAAAACAAGCCAATGGCCTTACAGAAGGCCTAGAAATACTTGCTATGTTAGAATTGTACAGCAGTGGTAAGCTGAACTTGCTAAATGGTATTGCTCACTTTGGAGGATAATTATATTCCCTAAATAAGTTATTTAGTTGTACTCAGATGGAACAAGAAATATTTTGCTACTGCTGATTCTCAATTATATTGCAATTCTGTTACATATCTTGCATAATTACTGTTAATTAAAAAGTTACCCCAGTGTTGTCTTTTCTATATGAAGTTTGAATTTCCAAATGAGATTTATAAATATTATGTATGTGATCATCAGAATCATGTGATAATACCTCATATCATTACTGGATTTATAAGAAAATAATTTCAGTTGGTGGAGGATAGATCAGGGCTCCTGTTAGTGCAATGATTGAGGTCCTTTACAGAGTGCATTTCCTGTGCATTTATTCTCTTTAGTGTGGCCATTACTATGTTACACTTGCACCTAAAACAGGAATTAAAATAAGGCTTCCTTACTGTTTAGAGTGATTTCCACTCACTTTGTATTGACATAAATGAGTTCATAAGGTGCAAAGGGCTGGAGATTCAGCAGTTAAGTTTATGGGCATTTGTCCACATGTAACTTAGAAAAATGGTGCCTCCTGTGACAGCAGGGAGAAAGAATCACTGCTGATTGCAAATAATTTTATGCAGATGTTTGCTTACAGGCAAGCGAGCCTAAGAGAACACAGCAGAGGATAATGATACAGACCAGGCTTGCCAAAAACTAACTCACCAGGTTTTGATCAGAAAGTAGATGACAACTGATGACTTTACACAAGCTGTTCTGAAATGCATCGAGAGGTGCCAAATAAAGTACAAAAGGCACGTTTCCAAAAAAATACAGTACATGCCCTGAAAGCCTTTGCAGTTTCAACACAGATGTTATTTTAGTATTTTCAGTCTCCCTTATAGTTTATTTACAGTTCCTACAAAACAACAAAAAACTTTTTATTCTGTTGCAAACAGATCTCTAAGTGCAAAAGCCATCTTCTGGCACCCTGTCTGTATATGTCATCACATATTTTAAATGCATATCATCAGTGATATCAAAATATTTGTTATTTGATTCACTTCTAAATGGACAAAATTACCTTCATATATTTCTTGAGTCTTTAAAAAAACATCCTAACATCTGCCTTTAAGTTGCGCCTTTTAACTTCTCTTCCTTCTCTATTTTTCCTCTGTCCATAAGCAGTAACTTCTCAGCAATTCACTTTTTCCCTGTCCCATGCCAGACCGGGGGGTGGCAGCCACAGTGAAAGATCACAAAAGGAGCTGCCCTCTTTTAGGTGCAACATCAGCCTCCCAAGAGAGACTTTTTCCTTCATTTCAGCATTCTCAGACCACAGGACTTGGTCTGGACTGAAGGACAGGGAAGTTCACTGCTCCACTGCCTGATATTGCTTTCTACAGAAATCCCAGTAGCACCTCCTTCCCTGACCTCATATTGTTGCTGGCTGATCCTACAGATTGTTTTCCTCTAATTTCTTTAAGAGACTTCTCTGAATGTCAAACCAGCAAACCCCTGATGACAAAGCTGTTTCCTTTTCTTAAATCATCCACAATTTACAGAAAACTTTCACGTCACACGTCCTTGCAACAAATTGCACACAACCACAAAAGTTTCATCACCTCTTATATGAAATACATATCGTAAATCAAATGGTGGTTAAGTTTGATTATTTTTTGTTTTTAGGGAGTAAAAATATATTTTGTCAGATTAAGGATGACTTCATAAGATACCATTTAATCCTCTACAGTAGAGAGAAGTAGCATAAATCTGTTCCATATTACAGTTACAAAACTGTCACCTCTTAACAGAAATTCGGTTTTTACCTGGAATTCACTAAGTAGTACAAGAACAATCTGCCAGTGGCAAAATGATTTGCCCCAGAAATATGGTCCATCATGCTGCATTACCCAAAACCAGCACCAAACAAGAGTATTGAAGCCCATGCTAGAAGTGACACCTCAGGAAAGTAGGGAGCACCTGAAAGACAAAAGAGAGGAAAAAGAGAACATAAACCCACTCAAACTTGTACATTTACCGAATTTTTTGCACCATGTCCAGAGATAATCTTGATGTCAGAGTTAACTAGCTAATTGTGAGCTGGAAGCAATTTTAGCTACTTTCAGTATCCTTGATAAACTGGTGATTCAATATGCCAGTGTGAGTGATGAATTTCAGCGGTTTCAGGATGAATCTTACAGTATATTATACATGTCATAACAATCCCACACTCTCCAGAAGTTAGTAGTCATGGAATACATCACACAGTTTGACAAGCAAATCTCTCAACAAGATCTACGTTTATCTCCTATGACCTACAAAGCAACTCTTATCACAAAAAATGGAGCAAGCCCAGCACATCTCAACATAAAGACAGATTGAGACAAATCTATCTACTTTACAGAACAGCCTCAGAGGACTATCAAAGTAAGCTAAAGATATATGTGCTCTCCCACAGCAAGATTTTTAAATCTGTCTTAACTCAAACTAGTATGTTCACAGCTTGGAGGGGGAAAAAAAAAAAAAAAAGAGAAAAAGAAAAGAAGAACGAAAAGAAGAAAAATTTAAAAAAAAAAAAAAAAGCCTGTGAACTGCCAGGAACTAATAAGGAAACAGATAAGATCCAAGGTCTTACATTCCATGTATTGTACTAAATAGCATCCTAATAGTGGGTAAGGATCAACTATAATTTCTGCCAGAAGTAACCAAGGAAACCACTCATCTAAAAGTGCAGACATGGCGGGGGTGGTAGGAAAGGAAATGGACTCAAATCCAAACTCCGAAAACTTGGAGAGCTATCTGCAGCAAGACTCCAAAAGATGCAGCTGTTTGAAGAAACAGCTTATACATATTTATTGAAACATTTTTTTGGTCTAAAAAATCACAGTGAAGATGGAGCAGATTCTAATCCAGTACTAAGAACAGACAACATGGACTCAGAGGCAGCGGTGCTGTGGCAGCAAGTCAGGATTCATATTTTGGTAAGTGTTGTTCACGACGTCTGAAAGACTTGATGGCATTTAGGCAGTTCATAGAATCACAGAAGGGATTGGCTTGGAAGGGATCTCAAAACTCACCCAGTTCTCACCCCTGCCATGGGCAGGGACACCTACCTTTTCAGCAGTCTCAGTCAGAAGCTGTCTACACCACTGAGAGCTGAGTGTTTTGAGTGACTGTAGGTGGAGCAAACATCTGCTTCTGCATCCACCTAAAGAGTGCACAAAACCAGCCCTTCAATCATGTCTGGCAGCCCAGGAACCCACTGGGCAACACGATCTCACACACTGGATCACAGATTTCATACAGGATTTCTGCCTCAGACCAACGAGTGTGACACTGAGAGCAGCCTCAAACGAGGTTTCAAATATGGGGCTGAAACTGGTCAGAAAACCTTTAAGCAGCAGAAATTGATAGAATTACTCGTCGTTTCTTTGCAGCACTACACTACAAGCTTTCTTTGCAGATCTCTGAGTGGCAAGACTTTTTTTAATAACCTCAAAAATTAATACTGTAGATGGCTTTTTAGAGCTATCCCTGACCAATTCCCAGAAACTTTATTGATATGGAGTACATACATCAGTAAAACACAATCCAAAGTTTTTTAACTCAAGACGTGCATAACTCCCTGTAGTATTTTGTCCAAATGTCTTACAGAGCATTAATTGCTACCAGTGCATTTGCAAGATGCAATTTACTAATTCTAGTTTACAGAATTGCATAAAGTACCTCTCTCCACCCACGCTCCAATACCACTACTGGCAATTGAAAAGAAACACTGTTTTTCATAGGAATTTGAGTATGTCTAGATGGCCATGCACTCATTTCTTGCTAAAAATCAATGAGAATTTAACATCTACCTGCCTTTGAAAAGACCACAATTGTCTCAAATATCAGGAATTTCTTATTACTCAGGTGTAATGGCTATTAAATAGTGGCCAGGCCAGAGCCCACAGAAAGAGTTGTGAGATTTTGTTTGTCTTGGTGTTAACTACAGAACTTTTTCAGTCAGTTCTTCCTTAGGTTACCATTATTACTTTATTATTTACTCTACAAAATGATTTAAAGCTACCAGAGTACCCAGATTTAATTTCTATGTCTATCAATAATAAATATATAAGTGGCAGAATATAGCCTACAGTATTGTTGAAGGTTCTGGTACCTGTCTTACAATGAGTGGTTAAAATTAGCCACTTATTATTAGTTGCACCATAATTAAGTTTTGGTTGTTTTTTCTTTTTTTTTCTTCTATGGGTTTGATGGGGGGTTTTGTTAAGCCTTTTTTGGGTTTTTTTTTAAACTTCAAGCCAGTTAGAAATAGCTTAGAGCAGTGCAGCTGTAGAAGAATAGAGAAGAGAAAGAGGAATGCCTCCATGCAAATTCACAAGCAGAGGGAACACTTTTCAACAACTTAATACCAGCTGCACAGCTAATTAGCCAAAATATTGGGGTGTTTTCCTCTTGAAAAAATAAAGGAGAAATACTCCATTTTGCAGCCATGTATGCCCATCTCCCAACTCTTATGTGCCTTACAGTTTGGAATGGGATGCTACAGTCTCTGTGCATTTAACTATTTAGATGAAGTGGAAAAAAGTCAAATCACAACAAAGATGGAATGGAAATCTGTATGGATCTATGAGTAATTCAAGAAGCAAGGCCTCAGACGAGAAGATAAAAAGAAATACTGATGTAGCAGAAGTAAAATGAAGGAAGGTAGTTGTAAATATACTTCTGGAGGGTAAGGGGAAAGACAGAGATTGCTCATTTTTTGGCCTAATGAATAAACCATTTTAGTTTCCTCCCCCCTTATGCACCTGCTGCTTTGAAAAGCCCCTTCCACAACCAACAACTGAACAGCAAATGCTGCACAATGACTCAAATGTTGCTGGAGCCATGCCAGCAAAAATTACCACTCTTCAACCAAGATAAACATCATATTACTTCATTACCCTTTTAAAACATATGCAAATTAAATCCATTATTCTTTTTTCTTACAGAAATGAAGTTCCTTTGGCTGGAATTCAACAGCTCCCTTTGTCATCATTGACCATGAATGGATGAACTTCATGTAGATGATGCCCATTTCCCATCTTTGAATCAAACATTAATACCATTTGACAGTAATAAATAACATTTATCACAATAGGGATCTACTAATGATTTTCCCACTAAGCTGGCTCATCAGAACCTATCAGCTGACAACTGCATAAATGAGATTAGCATAACAGCTGCCTATGACAAATGTATCTAAATCATTTTAATGCCAGCTAGCTCTTTGATCTCCCTATCACGTTGTTGCCAAAACTAAATCCATTTCTTCAAGATACATGTTGTTTATTACAGATACATGTGTATATTCCACACCATTATATACTCCAGAGAGTTCAGTAATTAAAAGAATTAAAAATACTGATTGGATACTGCCACTATAATATAAACTCACAACACTGCACGTCAGAGTGGCATTCCACTGCCTACTTAATTCCCCACCTCCCACCCTGAATTGTAGGATTTAGTGTTTAATAGCTGTTTGTTTCTCTGAAACAAAATACATGTTTTAACGTAAATAAGAGTATTAGCTTCTCTCTGTATTGCTTAGAGAAGCATCATTTTCATACAATTTAAACTAATTCCCAATAATATGGGACTTGGTTCCATGCACACATCAAAGCAGCAATTCACTGTGTTTGTATAAATGCAAAACTGACAGGGAAAGAAAAACTTGCTGGTAGAGGAATCTGTTTGTGTTTTAATTGGTTCTACAAGCAAGGCCTATAAGACTGTCATGCAAGCTCATGAAAACAGATTTCAGCCTAAACCCAAGGCTAGCAGATCTTTTTCCACCTCTATAACAAGATTTTTAAAAGCACTCTAACATCCAAACACTTCTGCAGTTGAGTCAATGAATTCCTCTACTGAATTCAGATTGTCAGAGATCTTTAGGCCCCTAAGGACACAGAGGGGTTTCTTGATGCCTCAAACACAAGGTAAAAGATGCCCTCAGGGGCTTCCAAATCCCAGTCAGACTCACAATCATTCTTCTGTTTCCCTGAGATATTTTCAAAAATTTTTACTTTCTTAAATATGCTAACGGTATTAAAAAATATGTCTATTCGAGTATATTGGCACTAACACATTTCCAAAGAGTGTCCCTCCTCCCCAGTACTGAATAATTTTGAAGCTACCAATCTGAAATCTGCAGCAGAATTACCACTGATTTTCTTAAGCTTCGACTAAGCTTTTGATGACTTGACATATGAAGCAGCATCAGCCATGACTACACTTGAGTGCCCTTGATTTAAAAATCTGTGTTCACACCTTCCATGAACAGTGTAGCTTTATGTGCATTTATTTTGTAGCTTTGTAGAGATTTGCATTTGTTTTCCCATCAGTGTTTTCAGGTGAGTTCTACACAGAAATATTCCTAATCGTTTATACTTGAATCATCTTAAGGGCTATTCTGTGAATAGATAAAAGACAAACTAGGTATGCGTGCTGCATTTAAAATTACAAAAGCACATATCATTTACCCAATCAGCTAAGTAAATTCTAGAACAAATCTTTTGGCTTCCACTGAGAACCAATATTGAGTGGCACCAGAGCTCAGTTCTCCTAGAAGTAGCACCTGTTCATGGTGCAAAAGGTTGCTAAATGAGAAATTCAGAGGGCTTTGCACAAGCACGGAAAATGTGCAAGTAGGAGAACTAATGAGATTGCAGACTGAGAACTGTGGAAGTATTCAAGTTATAATGCTTTCCAGCAAATATCTTGTTTTCAATGCTGTAACATTCACAGGCACTGTATTCTTTCTTGCATTTCAATTAAAATTCATGGGATGTTTTCTCCACATATTTTTCAAGTCTGTCTGCATTTTTCATATCTTTGAAAAATTTCTGGCCATTATTTTTCATGTAAAATGGACAGAATCGATGGTCTTTTGTCCAGGGCTTTTGTCTTATGAAGCAGGCCATTTTTCATGGATGAAACTGAGGCACACACTTTCAGTTTTGACAGCATTTCTTATCATTCCCCACAGTTAGCATTGTCACCTTTCATTATTTAATTCTGAAGTACAAGGAAGGCTGATTTATACCCATGATGTATAATTACAGGCAGATGGAGTGCTTGGAAAGTAGAAACACTGAATTAGGGCTGTAGTAAGTGCTTTTGAGCTTCCTGTGAAAAGTCCTGTCTATGCCACCAGCTAAAAACAAAAGCCAAACAATTTAAACTAAATTAATTCATGCTGTTGTAAGCACTGATTTAATGAAAGTGAATACAAAACTAATAAATTACATTGGTTGTGGTTGCAAGGTAATTTAAAATGTTTTTAAGTACAAATGATGAAATGTGTTTGTATTAATCAAAATCATCTTTGAATGTGTTCATGGTCAAAAGGCTTTTTTTTTTAACCTCCACTTCACTTGAAATCATTTTGACACAAGTCCACTCTGCATTTTGAAGAGAGAAGAGCTTTCTACAGTTCTTTCATATGATAATATACAGTATATTTTCAGCTGTCTTTTTAAAGTTTAAACAAATGGAAGGCTTATTAAGAAGATATCATAATTACATGCAGCTATTTTACTATCTCTTATCTGAAGCAAAAGCAAGCAATTAGTTGAGAACATAAATTCATTCAAGACATTTACTGAACATGAGGGAATAGACCAGTGGGAGAAAATAGGCCCATTTTACTGTTTCATCTTCCCTGCAGAAATACAGTAAACTTATTCTAGTGGGTTTAATGACACCTCCAAAATAGCTCTTTTACTTAGAAAATGAACTAGTATTTCAGAAGGTTCTGAAACGTCTTAGCAAACATTAAAAAAAACACCCCCAGTAGCCTTAGACTAAGGACAGCTACTTTGACAAAGAGGAAGGAGTTACTCTTTTAATAGACACAGAAAACATCACTGATGCAAGTGGGTGTAGCAGAAATCTAAGCCCATTGCTGTCTTGAGATGCCATATTGCTTTCAAATTATGGCTCCCTGAAAAGTAATCACTAATAAATACAAAAAAAAAAAAAAAGATTTCTGCTTGAAGCTGAATGCAGACACCAAATGGGAAGTATTAGGAACAGTATTAGGTTTTATTTATTTGACTTTTCTCTGCTTATTAAGCATTCTATTCCCTAGAGTGATGATCACCACATCCCCCAGCCCCAGGCACTCAAAACATTTCACATATGTTTAACATTAAGCACATTGATAGATATACAGAAGACTATAGAAACATTTATAAGCTTTAAAACTAAGAGAACTGGTTAAAAGTGACAGCATGGGAGGGAGGAAGGACTGCAGGCCTTGAGCTGCCACTTGAATTGTCACAATGATGGTGGTGACACGCACCAAAACACTATTCCCAGCCACAGCAAATACTCCCAGCATGTCAAGAACATGTGCCAGGTGAACCTCCTGGGAGAATGCAGCTGACCAGATTTAAGGTGCTGACCCCCACGGGGCAGGAGCTGATGAGGGCAGAAGGGACAAGACTGCACAGAAGATGAAAAAGTTCTTCATGGACACACGACATCTCCATTTCAAATTTTGTGTTTAAGACATCAACATTTCTGTCATAACAAAAACTTTAGTTAAGGGAGGGAAGAGGGAATAAAGTCCAAGGTTCTTAATGGTTACTCCATTAGAGTTAGATTCCAGAATTACTATAATCCTTCACTGGACTTCTTCCCAGATCATCTGAAACAGCTCTTCGGGTTCATAAAGTTATCATTTTTGTTAATACAGAGCTCACAGTGTTCATTTTTAAGTCCTGGTAATCCAAAATGCTGTCAATACATAATGGTTACTTCATAGCCTAGATTTACTTTTTATGTTCCTGTTTGATGACTAAAAGCCGAACAAAAATAATTTAAGACATACATACCAAAAGTACTCCCTCCTCTGCTTTTGTTCTGGGGGTAAGCAGGGAATAAAGAAGAGAATTGAAAACATTATTTTTTTTCCACTCTTACTGGAAACAAATGGATAGCAATTTCTCACATATTTAAGATAACACATACATGCAAATCATCTTTCTTTAAAAAGAATAAAGAATTTTTGTGCTGGAATTTGCCAATGTTCCCTAAACTAGTGGAAAAACAACTGTTTTTCTATGAGAAGTATTTGTCAGCCACATAGGCAGAGAAGTATTTCATTTTTCTGCCGTTCTCTTCACTGGCAAATCTCAGTAATATTAATTCACTTTTGAGGAACACTCTAATGATATTTTTTTCCTCTTGTCATCAGTTGGGTTCTGAATGCTTTTTTTTAATGAATGCAACATAATTCATGCATAGTCACTACTGAACCCAGCAAATCCATAATTAGTGACAATTTTGCACCTGCTGTTATGGGTAGATGCTATTCACTTTAATTTGATACCTTGATTATTCATTGGAAACTTCAGGAGACTCCAATTATCTTACATATTTTGTGAAAAGAACATAGCAGTCACAACTGGATAAATAAAAAAACCCAAACAAAAAACATTTTTGAGAACTTTCTAGTAATGAAGACCACCAACCCAGCAATACACCCACACTGGGTGTACCTATGTACACACATTACATTGGTCAACATCATCCCCAAGATGATGGTAATTTTTTATATGTTTAAAAATGAACATGATGGGTAAATTTACCCATATATTTAAGTTAAGCTGTTAGGTAATGCTGGGAGTATTATGGATACTTTTATGCAAGAACTGATCCTGCTGGATTCTATGAGTGCCTGTCTGCCTCTCATATCAATCCAACTACATAAAACTTTCCCAGCTATCACATGACATTTCTTATTCCAAATTCTGGTGGGTCTTTGTTGCTGAAAGAAGGAACACATTGCACATAGAAGAACTGAGCACAGACACGCTGGTTACATGTGTCTTCATGACTGTATTTATCCTCCTGCTCCATATCTTACCACACTCAAAGGAAACAGACATATTTGACCATTTAAACGTTTTTGTTCTCTAAACTTATCTCCCAGTAGACTTCCCATATTTTTTTTTTAAGAAGCCAAAGAAGCAGTAGCACTTTCTAAAAGAAGGGGGAAAAAATGAAACCTGCCTGTACGGACATAGCAAAATTGAAACAACTCCTCTGATAGTCCTTCAGGTGTTTCACAAACCCCAACAGTCGGAGGGCTAACAAAATTTCTGCACTGGTACTGCTAAACAGAACAGAGTACATTTGGCACGTGGTGATGGGCCTGCTCATTTTCTAGGAAGAGCTGAAAATGACCAGAGTCTGTTCCCAAAAATGGGCTGGACCGTGGAGAGTTCTAGACTCAATCCTGGATCAGCCATGAAACTGTCTTGCAGTATAACACAACTCTCAAGACATTTTCAATTCTGCCTCACCCTCCAGCATTTAAAAGACTAAACACACACACCCAGGCCACTGCTGGCTGATGACTGCATCTATCATCAATAATTAGGCCCTGTGTTGTTTTGGGTGTTTTTAACATCAGCAAAATTGGTGCTTCCTGCCTTATCAAAGCTTTTTATCTTTTCCCCTAGAAAGAAACAACATTGCATGGTATTACTAAAGAGAATCATCCTTCCCTCTCTCACCTGACATTAAAAAAAAAAAAGTTCAAAGCATTGCTGCCCTTGCTTGGCCCTGAAGCAAGGTTTTCCTGACTCAGCTTCTATCCTTAATAAGCAGTCTAATGGCTCTCTAGATGACTGGCATTACAGTTATAAACTGAGCTCACTATTAGAATATTCATGGAAAATGCTATTATTTTAGAGTTACAGAGATATAATGGGAATCAGACAATAAGGAACTGCATATCCAAGATTTTCTTCCAATACTAAAGAAGTCAATTTAAGCAGATACAGAACTATCAGCACATATGAGCACTGAATGACCTTTTTAATAAACTTTCAGTCTGGGATCTCCAAATTAGGATGATTATATAGTTCTTGAATAGATACTGATGTCATTGTCAATGAGGGCCATTGCTCAGGACCACTGCATCCCAGTAAACTGGTACCAGCAACTTAACCTAGGCCACAGAATTCACCATGTTATTCTCACCACAAGGCTCTCCTTTCTGGGGCAAGACAGTCATGCAAAGATGAGCTGAATTTGCCCTACACAGCTGCCTGTGTCTTTCAGGCAGCTAACAAAGCCCTCACATCCTCCAAGATACACCCTGAGCACATCACAGAGCTACAGAGGACTTTATGTTGAGTGTGTTAAGAGGACATTTGCCCTGTGGGGGTCTTGCAGCCAGACTGGAGTTGGGTTGGCCCTGCAAGCCAGGTCCCCTCCCTGCTCATGGCATCTCCACCACCCCTTGTACAAACCTCACCTCCTGCCAGCTGCAAAGGACAGCATAAGACTTACTCTAACACATATTCACGAGCTAAAGATAGGTCAAGAATCACAGATTAGCCATCCCCACAATTATACTAAAATCTGTGAAGATAATTTCTTCTACACAACAGTTGTTTCCTCAAGAAGAAATTTCACAGGTTCTACAGTCACACTTTTCAGCCAGTCATGGTATCCATTATAACTGTGCTTAAAATTTTAATTCTTTTTCTGTCCAGAACAGTATTTGGGACCTTAAAATAACATAGTTAAAACTTGATTAAATGTTGCCTTTTTATGAAGGCATGGCGACCTGGTTTCAAGTTATCAGCACGGCAGCCCAGCCTCTCCCGGGCCACTCGGTCCAGCGACACACAAGACACCAATGTGGTGGATGGTCAAATGGCGTTTATTATCTTATCTCTTAAGGTTATATAGTCTGGGGGCTTCTCTAGCCAGGAAGGGGGGATTCTGGGATAGCTAGGATGAGTAAGGAGTGGAAAACTACTGGGGTTAGTAAAACTACATTCCTAAGGTAATGCTTATCAGTGGGATAGGGGGAGGAGGATTCCATACTGTCCCTGTTTCCCGTTACATCCCGTAATCTTCCGTCCGCTTGTCCCTCACAATGAAACAAGGAACTATGTGTATGAATATCAATCTGAAGGAGCGGGTTGTGCTTGCATGCTGGCTCAGCATTATGAATTCAAGTGTCACATAGGAAATAATTTGCATTCTTGAATAATTTGTTTCAATGGGTGACTACGGTGAACACAGACTCACCAAATACAAAAGAGAACACTGGAAATCACTAAACTTGCTCTTCAAGCTTCTAATCTATTTTTAAGTGTTTTCTGCTGACTCAAGGATTGACAATATGTATTAAAACTCAGTTTTAGCATAAACCAAAAAAGCCATGAATGTCACATCTTAAATTGTGTCATGATGCTAGAATTTAAGATCACTTTATTTCTGATCTGGACTATAAAAGATTAGAAAGGATTAAGAAACTCCTCAGGACATAGAGAAATCACCATCTTTGTTGCTGTAAAATAGCCATGGATATGTCCTTGGGAGAAATATCTCCATCCATTTTCAATCATGTAAACATGTTCAAACCTATGGAAGAAAGATGAGCTGCTTCTCCCACTTCATCTGTTGTACAGAAAGATGCTGCTTTGTCTTGAGAGCTCTGCTGATGCTGCTTTTAGCAAGCCAGAGCTCCATTGTTATTACTGTCTTTTCATTTGCCTCTAGGGGCTGAAAGGATGGTGCAGATGGTAAACAAACATGCTTTATGGTCTTGGAGCTTAGACTGAGAGATTCAGATTTGCTTTTCATTTCTGGAATGCAGCTAAGCACAGAAATTACTCAAAATTATTATCAGGCTGCCAAATTCTGGTGTGGAACTCCTCTGTGTTTGTACTACCTAGCAGAGATGCCTCCCCTCAGTCTCCCAAAGTGACTGACAAGTATAAAAAGTTCTTTTTGTACCAGAGTATTTCATTCTGCTTAAATGGTATTGACACAAGCTATTCTAATAAATGTAATTTTTAAACCTGAAGCCTTAAATCATATACATATGATATTAATCACACAAGTTGCCTGGTCCTGAATTTGCATATACCAGTCCAGTTTACAACTTGAATAAAGGCAAAATAGACATCAGCTTCCATCATTGCATCCTGTAGCTAGCTGTTCTCAGTTCTATCAGAAGCCTAGATCATTCTCAAAGGCAAATAATTTTCATTCTGCCAACAAATATATCCCTATCTGACCAACAGAGATCCGAGCATCAGTGTGTGTACAGACACATCATTTGAGAACATGCTTTCCTAAGGATCCTGCAAGACAGAAGACAAGGCATTGAAATGTGGTTCTGTGGTGGCAGTGAAGCAGCAAACTAAAACACCTACAATCCTTCAGTTTTTCAAATAGATTTACTCAGCCAGCATATAACCCTCCACATCTGCAAATACACAGCTCTGAAAGGAGTCCCAGCATAACTCCAAGACAGGCAGGTGGAGCAGCAAGTGCCAGACATGGTGCAACAGCAGCTCCTCCAGCCAGGTATCCCACACTTGCAGCTCACCCACAAACCTCAGAATCTGGCAGCTTCTGCCTAGTCAGACGTGCACATCCCACTGCCTTAATCTCTTTCTATGTTATATATATATAAAAAATACATGAATACAAACACCTACGTATGTAGCTTACTACAGATGGGGTGAGACTATTTGCAAGAGCATGTAGTGACAGGACAAGGTGGAATGGCTTGAAGTTGAAAAAGAGCAAGTTTAGATTCGATATTAGGAAAAAATTCTTTACTCTGAGNTCCTCTTAAATTGAAACTTCAAAGTTTCAGTCCTCAACACCTCCACTGTCTCTTTGGGAAGTGGGGAAGGAGCAGTTTGCCCTCAGAATTCCCCAGTCACTTGCACACAGCTTCAGTGCAGTCATTCAGTCCCACCACACAAATAATGAGGCTACACCAACTTCACCCTCTGTACAACTGGCAGCTCAACTCTTCTCTGTACGGAGCTATAAGGCTGCAATTCATGTCCTGTGTGATATCTGTGGTTGGCTGTACTGTGGAAACTGAAAGGAATCTGAGGAGGGCAGAGATCTGCAGAGTTTGGTTTAGGTATCATTAGAATCTCATTAAAAGTCAGAGAACAAAAAGTAGATTAGCTGGAAGTGTTATCAAGACTGCATTACTGCATTACATTTAGTCCAAACTAAATAAAGATGCTTTGGGGCATATGAAGGATTTTATTCAAATATTCCTTACCCACACACAGACATACACTAAATAGAAAAACAAAAATAGACATTTTTCTTTTGTAACCCAACACTAACAAAATTAATAAGGAGCATTTCACAAGCATAATTACGTCTTCCAAAAACCACCCCCTAGAGCCTTATAAAAAACCAGCAGCCATATAAATTTATTTGTCACTCAGGAAACAGTTTACTCAGTGTCTGGTTTTCTCCCCACCCACTCCTTAAAGTTACTTTCTTTAAAGACAATTTGTGCATAATACAATAATTTCTTGCTCACCATTACTTTCTAGGCAAATCTAATCAGATATTCATTTTCACCAGGTAAATTTCCATACATCTACCTTTTTTATATTCTTTAACAGTTATGCAAGATAGCACAAGAAGTAGCCATCTGAAATGAGTTTCTGTGTGTTGCCCTGAGTTTTGCAGTCTTTTGATGTTTTCATTTTTGTGATAGAGTTTCTCACGCACTTTCTGTAAACATAGTCATGTTTTGTTAATTGTCTTTATTGTTTTCATTCTTTCTCCTGAGGCGGAGAGAGTTTGATGGACTTTTCAGTTGACCAGTGTGGTTGGAGAGGTGGTAACCTCATCCTCCAATCCATGGTCATTCCTAGAAACATATATATGTTATATATATATATATTCTCATATGAGAAGAATAAATGGCTGGGGCCCTTTGCTGGCTTTGAGCTGGCTGAACTTGAGTTGGTGTGCTCCTTTTCATGTCCAAGTGTGACATCTGTGCAATACATGGCACTGATTTCCATCAAGCTTCTGAGCCATTGACCACCACCCTGTGGATGCCACCATCCAACCACTTTCTGAACCATGACCTTATCTACTCATCAAATCCATCTCGCCCCAGCTGAGAGAGGAGGATGTTGTGGGGACACGGCGTCAAAGGCTTTGCAGAAAGCCAGTAAATGACACCTTCCCTTGTCCCCTGATGTGGTCACTCCATCACAGAAGGCCACTGGGGTAGCTATTCCCACAGAGGAATTAGCAGCAATGGTTTTAGCTACAGCTCACCTTTAATACTAATCTCATGTGCTAAAAAAGGACAAATATAAAGTGCAAAAAGTTATCTTAATAACAAAATATCATTTCATGGTTGATCATGATACACACCATACTACAGCATGGGATCATAACACCAGCACAAAAAGATCTGTAATAGAAGTATGGGGGCACTGCTCAGAGGGTTAGTGGGTACAGGGAATAACTAATGAAAAAGGTGGGGGAGAAATATCACAGAAAAAAGGCCACAATTAGGGATACCTTTTGGAATGAAGAATAAAGGCTCAGGAAGAGGCATGTTTAAAGTACATTTAAAAGTGTTTGAAACATTTTTTATCCTGTTAAAGTCACAGTTTTTAATGAGACACCACAGATTAAAAGGGGACAGAAAAAAATTTGAATGAACAATCAGGGGAGTGCTTGAAAATTGGGAACATTTTGAGGGGGTTTGGGGAAAAGCATTTAACAGAAATCTTGGCTAAAAAGGTTGAAAACAGCTTTCACATTTAATATCACTGTTGAATAGGTGTAATTTCAGCTGGCTCTTTCATACAAAACTCATGCAAAAAAAAAAGCAATATTGGTTTAATAGCTAAAATATATACATCTCCCTAGAAATACAAAGACAATATTTGCTTTAGCTCATTTAATGTGATAAGAAAGTACCATAATTACTTGTAGCAATTACAGAAGAGATACTGCAATTTCAAATTACAGTGAAATATTATGTACTTATTTATTAATTCAGCTTCAAATGTTGTCCCACTTATTTGCTCCATGAAAAATGTAGAATAGATATTGTATGTGCACATATTTTTCGACAGGTATTTCATTTGAAATGTGCCCTGCCTTCATTAGAATACAGCAGAGGCATGAAGTGCATAATCTACAATTCTTATAAGGCAAAGGGCACCTCAAAAAGAGACATTTCAATAGCAAATTGAGCTGGAAGAAAATGTGTCAGTTCAATTCACCAAATTGAAGAGATTTGATTTTAACCTACTTATCTCAATGCTCCATGAGAAAGATTTAAGAACAGATACAATAAACCCACCAGTAAAAAAATTAGATTCTCAGATGCTAAGCATTCAAAATCAGCTCTCATGGTATTATTTATCAGCAATTTTAAAAGATCTGAGCTCTTTGAAATTGTTCCCCACTGTAAATCATAACATCTTAAGGAAAATTTATCCTCAGACCCCAAGATCTTGGAGATACTTGATATCAGAGTTGAAAGCTTTACCAGTAAAGCCAGCAGTAATATCCAGTCATGATATCCAGCATTTTTTGTGGTCTCACTTCCAAGCTCTCTTTAGGCAGTGTATTGAGAAACTTATTTACTATACAGGCTACTTCAACATTCTGTATTTGTGTCATACTCAAATCTGATATCATTCTCATTCCCAACACTGTAGAATGAAACTTAACCCTGCATAATCTGGCAAATGCAATCAAAGTCTCTGACAAATATGGTCAGTGACTGCAAACACCACTCTGCTCCTCTCCAGCTGCCCAGCACATACAGGCCTGTGTTGGGAAGCAATGGACTTTCTTGCTTGGCAGTATGTACAATTCTGTAGGAGGAAATACTGCCAACATTGCCCAAAGAGAGTTTGGAAGGTATAAAACCCAGGGAAGGCTTAAAAAAATACAAGTTTCTCAATCAGACACCTTAAATTTTTGCCTTGTTTTTGGTAAATGAGTAAAAATTACAGAAGTTATGGAAACAAAATTTTACAGTGTGTGACGTAAGGTGG
Source organism: Daphoenositta chrysoptera (assembly GCA_013397915.1). Taxonomy (NCBI): domain Eukaryota; kingdom Metazoa; phylum Chordata; class Aves; order Passeriformes; genus Daphoenositta; species Daphoenositta chrysoptera. The sequence goes on along the minus strand of VZRO01003283.1, from coordinate 338,840 downwards.
AAAGAGGTTCTCAGAAGCTCCTTGGAAAAAGCATATTAAACAGGCATTAAAAGAGAAGAGATTCAAAGATGAGAGAGGATGGAACAAAAATACAGAACATCACAACTGTAATACCAACTCTGACAGTATTATCATGTTGCCTTTGTAAAGTCATTTAACCACCACCCGGAGAAGCATCTCTACTCTCTGTAGGTTCTCTTCCTGACTCCCAATAGAAGTTTTAAACACTGCCTGAATTTGTGTGAAGCCCACACAATGCATTCAGTATGTTTTTATACTGTCCCAGAGTTCACAGCAATGGTATTTTGTGCATCTCTTGACTGTTGAAAGTAAAAAAGGGAAAAAAAAGCAGTCCCAGAAGACTGAGATTTTAAACGCATGTTTAAGACCACAAAATGCACATTACAAAAAACATCCCATAAGGATCAGCTCTATTGAAATTCTAGTCACAGCTCACATTAAGCCAGCTTATTCTTTTCTATTTAATAAATAAATTACTTGAACTCAGGAACTGTTTGTAAATTTAAATACTACTCCTTTGCAGAAGCTTTTTTATTGTTACTACAAGCACTGGTCTTGACAAACACTAAATCAGTGTTTGGTGGGTTTTTCTTCTTTTCATTGGGAACAACAGAGAGCTAAGGGAAAGGGAGAGACAGCTGTTAGAGAAGTCTGCAGTTGTGTCACTCCAGAACTTGTTTTTGTCTTTATTCTCAAAGTTCTGTCTTTTATAATATAACATTAATTATATGGCTGCATGATCATGATAATTGGCATTTCAGTCCAAGAGACCAACCACAGAACACCCTGAAGACACCTGTACAGTCTGTGGGTTGCTTATAAAAAACAGACTTTACTCACCAGTGCTTCCAGGTTATTGAAAATAGGTACAGATTCAACAAAAAATATCCATTCACTCTCTTCACAGAAGAAGAAATAGTGAACTTATCAAGAGTCATGAATTATGGAGTAGGTTTAGTTCCTTCTACAGCTTATACAATGATTGTGATACCACCTCTGCACAGATTTGTAAGGGTCTTTCAAGACCAGTGGAGAGCCATGACACAAACATCCATTTATGCAAAGTCTGGTAGATAAACTTTCACCTCCCTAAGCTGAACAGGTTAATACAGTGCATCACCTATTCTGTGCATCATCTCCATCCATTCAAAAATCAAAAGCTGAAGGACAGATGCAAAAAACTCCTGCATAATTCACAAGTCTGGAAACATAAGCATACATTGTCCATGCCTCCATGACGAACAAATTTCAACACAACAATTCTATGAAATATTGTAGGAAATATGAAGCCCTGAGATACCTTTTATAGGCTGTATCTTATTTATGAAAATGTAGATTCATATTTTATTACCTGAAAGAAAACTAAACTCAAAAAGAGAGAAAGAAGCGAGAGGAAGTCTAGGAATAAAGGAATCACCTGCCAAAGGTGCTACTGTGGTTCATCAACGAAGAATAAATTAGTAAATTATCTTCAGTAAAAACAACCTGTACAATTTCAGCTCACTACAAACTAGATATAACATACCAAGAGAGTCGGAGGGAAAATCCTACTGACTTTGATGAGAATCTTATCTTTTCCACAGTATTCCCTGAAGAGAATACTGTAGTCAGTAACACTTTATCATGTAAGATGGCATTTAGCAATAATGCCAACTAACAGAAAACAGTATAAAAACAATGAAGCACACAAAACTTTAAACTATCATTTTCTCTTAACAGCTTTTATAGATTTTCACACCTATGCTTCATCAGAGACATACAACAGATACACAAAAAGGAGTATGAAGTGAAAAATGGAACACATAAGGACATACTGGTATTTTTTGCATTTAGTTGTGGGGGAGAGTGTTCTTGCTTTTTTAAGATTCGACAATGGCATAACAAAGATAAAATTTAAATACAGCATCTTTGTTCAAAAATACTCACAACTGCTATTGCAATAACACAATGCAAATATGCTGGCTGGCAGCAGGAGACAAAGTTTCCCCAAACCTGCAGTTTTCCCCATACCTCATTCAAATGTATGTTCTTAGTTCCACAGGCAGAGTTCTTTTGAACAGTGTATTTAAAGCTCCTTGTGAAATAGAGCCTTATTATGAAATCCTTCTTTTCCACAAGATATAGAACATTGTGTCCACTGAAACATTAAGAATTATAGCCCACAATTCCATTCTGTTTGTAGTACAGACATTCTGGCACATTCAATTTTTGTTTTAATTATTTTATTCTGGGGAACAGAATTCTCAGATTTATTACTAAGGTGGACTCCAAAGGCAATATTATTGTAGGTCTAACAGGTGAATAAACCAATACATTTCTTCAATCCATAAAGCAACTAACAGCTTCTGGAGAAAATAGATCTGAAAGGCTAAAGCAGAAGATTTCAGAGCCTCATTCCAAAAGTAAACAGTAATAATGCAGAAAGAAAAATGACTTTTTATAAATGTCTGCTCTGGTTCTAGAACCTACTACTACCTGAATTGAGTAAGACCACGTTCTAGACTTGAACAAGCCAATAATTTTTCTACTCTTATACACAACTTTTTCTTAAACATTAAACATCGCATTTTTTTTGTTTTCCCCCAGAGACATAGGAGTACAACCTTAAATGACAGATCAAAAGGGTTAAATTGGTCTAAATTATAAGCAACAGCAAATATTCTTTGCTCAAATAATTGAATATATTGAGTAAAAAAAGAGGGGAAGGATAATACACTGGTAAAATTTATGTGGTTTTATCACATCCATATATAATTCAGTATAAATAAGGAAAGGTATCACCAGAAAAAAAAGCAGCATGAAATCAATGTTTCATATGTTACGACTTCTCAACATTTTATACATCACAAATTCAAAATATACTCTCAGAATCCCAGAAGAGGTACATATAATGTAATTCTACATATGAGTAAAATGGAGCTACTTCTGGATTGAAATACAGCAGCAATTCAGCAGCACATATCAGTTTTTATGACAGGACATTAAAGATTACTGTTATTCATTTCAAATTGCTGTAGATAATTACAGAACTTAATTGCAGAGCTGGAAATACTCCAGACATGAAAGGTGCTAATACCTTCCATCTTACAAAAATTTCTGTGCTCTCTAATGATGGTAAGTATTATCCACAAGGTTTTCATACTGTACCTCCCAGCACTATGATAAGGCACTAATTTATAGCCCATTGGAAGAAAAGAACAAGGCACCTTATGACAATATCATTACCAACTGAGAGGAGAATTCACTGAAAGGTATTCCACCTAAGCAGATGGAACACATAAATGCTCGTGTGGATAACAGCAGTCCAGAGTACATGGCTGGGTTACAGTGTCTTTCTTCATAAGATAAGTAAATATATCTTTTAATTGACCACAAAAAATGCCATCAACATCATCAAATTATAATGCAGCTTCTCTTGTTTGCTTGTGATCTGGTTTTTTTTTTAAACTGAATTAATCCCACTGATTTCCAAATTACTCAATATATTCAGAGAATATCACTAAAATGCAATACTGAACAGTATCAAAAGAATAGATTATTCTAATTCTTGTGAAATAATAATCAAAAAATAAGATTATGCCTCAGCTTTTCTCCTGCAATCCTACCTGCATGATCCCAGCAACGCTACTCAGCCCTATGCTGGAAATAGTCTTTACACACCCTGTCATGAAGGAAAACCATGCATGTCTATTTAGTCTTTTGGAAAAAAGACCCAAAAACAACCCTAATATAAGTACTAGAAGTCATGATTCTTCCAATGCTTCCTACAAATTTTTATCAAAAGTCTGAACAATGTCATCCAAATAGCATCCTGCTGGTATGTTACACTAACACAGTCTCTCTCTGGTCATGCTTTTATAATCTATAACAGCAGTAAATCACTCAGAGATATTCTGATGGTAAATAAAATATATATAAACAAACCCACACATACACACAAAACCTGCCAAGGGAAACAATGCACTGAAACCAAAACATGACTAGAAAACACTTCTGAATTTCATTTTTTTTTGGAATTTATGTTGGCTGTTTCATGAATAAGAAAAATTTAACTTTGTACTTATGGGTAGCCAAGGAGCCAGGAGATATGTCAAATTTAGAGCAAAAAAGTTTGACTACCTCAAACAAAAAAACAAAACTAAACTAAACAAAAATCCCCATGTATACACAAAAAAAACCTCAAACAAAAAAGAAAAAAAAAACCAGAAAACTTTAAACCAAACTTGTTTGAGGCAGAACAAACATTGTAGACAACACACAAAAAAAAATGCAAGCAAGCAGTGATAGGTTACAAACTCAAGCCTCTAAATTAGTAAACAACTGAGTTAATTAATATCCCACCTCATTCAGTGCAGAGAATGGCAGTTTGCGTAACAAGCAGATTTCAATATTTTGGTTCATTGACACTAAACCCAAATGACTCCTACTTCCTTCATCACACACTATTTAAAGCAGTATCCTGGCAGCAGTTAATTTTTCCATTTAATTTTTCTTTAGCATTCATCAGTATTCTGTCTTACAATTCTGTAAGTGTGGATTAGTACTGAACTCTCGGAATTTTCCCACGAGGCATGGGTTGGAATTTAACATGAGACTATTCTTTGATTTCTCATCCCATTCATTATAACTTTTCACGTAAGGCTTCAAAGACAAAACCCTTTCTAACTACCCAGCCCTGATTCATCACCAAAGGAGGAGTCCTGTGGGAGTGGCACAGGTCTGGATGAAAGAAGAGTGGGATTGTGGAATTAGAGCAGTCCCCAGAGCAGCATCACCCCAGCCCCAGCTGGGCTGCCAGCAAGGATGGAATCCTGAAACCAAAGAGCAGCACGAGCAAGCCATCCTTGAGATCCACAGAGAGCCACAACACACCTCAGAGGATTTCACACACTTGATTTGCACTATTTTGCTGCTACCAACCACACCAAAACTCTTACTTATCCCCCAGTTCTCCCCACCTTTTTCCTTGTGGTCATGATTATAGGTTTCTCTCTTTAGCCTTCTCTGTTCTCAGTATTCAGTAGCAACAGGCAGGACTGGTAACACCAGTTGCAGACTGTTCCCAAAAAAGAAGTTGTCTGTCTATCTGGCCAACAGAAGTGGAATCATCTTGAACGGGTAGATTTTTTTTTTTATTTTTTTTTTTTAATTCAAGAATTAAAACATACAATCAAATCACACATACATTTCCACATGCCAGTTAAACTCATTGAATAGTAAATGGTGAGCTCCAAAAGCCAAAGTAGAGAAAACCAGGTCTGGTATTGAGTCTGCCACTCGTATGTTGAAATAAGTGGTCAATATCTTAACTTCACTGACATCAGTGGAAAAGCTCCTATTGACCTATGCAGAACATGGATTTTACCCAATGAGTCAAATAGTGCATTAAGTCTCATTTGTCTTGGAGAACTTCACTGAAAGGATTATCAAAAACAATTAAAGCAGCCTGGCAACAGGCACGTTAAAGATCAAGTGTAGATGTGGCTGACATGTCTGCAAAGCTAGATAAAGCAAGAGTATCACAGAGATAAGAGCATAGTTTGAGTATCAATACTTTCAGGGGAGAAGCAATTAAAAAATACTGAAGTGCTCAAGAAACAGCTTTGTGAATCCTTACATAGAACATTAAAAAAAAAAAAAAAGAGAGAGAAAAATGGCTTTTAATGTAAAAAGATATGATCAGTTATGGTGAGAAACCAGAAATTAAAGTATGACAATCTTCAATATCTGACTACTGCTGTGGATAATATTTCAGAAAACTGATCCATGCTATGCTCTTTAGCATAGAAAACACTGAGTTCTCAGAAACTGAAACATAACCCAGTCCTATTTTTTTTTTTGAATGGCAATGTGTCAGTTATTTATATCAAAGTATACACTCTTGCCATTGTTTCTTAAAGTATGACTACCTGTATGCTGGTACAAAAAAGAGATAATAAACCAACCAAAATTAAAGTTTGTGATTCATTCAAGACTATGTACTCGAGCACTTTCTTAGGCTTGTCCCCTGAAAAAATTAAAGTTGGTTAATTTTCGTTTCAGTGGTTCCTTCTGCTGGATTTTTGGGCTCTTCAAAATAGATTATCCACCTCTATCATCTTGAAAACAGTATCATGAGTTCTTCCCTATTAAAAATTTTTAGGTATAGTGCATACACTGTTGTGAGGTTTTTGTGAAGAATCAAAACATTAATTGCCTCAATGGATTGTAGTTGCTTCCTTAAGTACTCCTATTTCTACTTGTCTATGAGTACCCTCAGATGAAGACATTATACTGCAGTTGCACAAGGAAAATTGGTGACTATAGCATTTACCTACAGCAATTTATTCAAGGTTTCATCACCATGCTGCTTTGAAGATGAAAATGAAGGAGTTTACGTTTAATGAAGACCATCTGAAGTGTCTCCACTGCAGCTGCAGGCTCTGTAGGGTCTGTGGTGCAGGAGGCAATATGCTGCATTGTAATGCAGATTTTCTTAAGAGTGCATCTGCAGCAACAAGATCATTTCCCATGGTCTTCACTGTATTTCTTCTATTATTCATAGAACACAATGTAAATGAAGCTATAAATTTTAACACATACTAAATGTAGGAAGAAGATAATGGCAATTGTGAATTATGAATGAATCACTGTTATTGTGATTCCTCAAGGATCCTGATGTAGATGATTACATGCATGCAAAGACACTGTAGCTAAACTTCCTTATACTGATATTGAAAAATGATTCTAAGAATATTATCATTAATATACAGAATTCATAGATTTGTTTTTCATGACAATGCCAAATACAACTAACCGTCAAAGGCAATTACATATCAATGCTACCTAGGGGCAGGCAAACATACTTGTATTTGGAAGTACTGAATTGGGGAGAGAAAGATAATAGCTTGCAAAAATGTGTTTCCCAGCTACCCACATGTGTTCTTTCACATTTAAATAAGCCACAGGCAAACTTTGTGGAGTATTCTGTAGTGAGCACATTCAAATGCCAAGTAATAAGCAGTGAGATACAGGCTTTTCTTTTTTTTGTAGGGTGGCTGAAAATGAAATGGTTTCTTTAAATGAAAGAAGTATTCTTCTACAAATTGTACAATTCAAAAAACTCTACAAGTATGAACCTGTCTTTGCCAGTTTTATCATGACAGCAAAAGACAGATTATTACTCTCTTACCCATTAAGGATAATTCTCTTAGTGATATGATCAAAGTCAGGAACTGTTCTTGTTTGATAATGTTTATAAATTAGTAAAATTATTCACTAGAATTGCTCTAGTTATAATTAACATCAGCAAAATACTTACTAAATCCCACAAGATATGAAGAGTAGCAAATGTATATTAAAATTAATTGGATACAGAGATTGTCACCCACTGTGAAGCCTCTGGAAGTTTGTTCATTTCTCAGACCTTTGGTCTGTTTGCAGCTACAGGGTGATCGAGGGGCTCTGTCACCCTGTTAAGCAGGCTTGTTGACTTAAATGTTCATCCAGGAAAAGGATGAGCAAGACATTCCCAATACGCATCTCAGATGTTCCTGAGTTCATTATTTGGGCATCATAGGCAGGGCCCAAAAGTCCTCGTCCATTTTTTCCACATTAGAATCTGCAGCAAAAGAGTCAACTTTGAAGTGGTGAAAGTGAGGGATAATAATGGAATTTGCACACCTCTTTATATTCAATGCAGCCTCTTTAAGTTGGCACCAAGGCATATTGTGTCAGCATGAAAAAAAAAAGACTTTGACATATCCTTCTCGCCAATGGAAAAAAAATAAGATATGAAATAATGAGGGTTCTTAATCCAAGTTCATTTCAAATAACAGAAAAAAGAATTCACCATAAAAACAGAATAAACAACTAACAGCGCTCAATTAGTTCTAACCAATGCACAAGACAGAAAAACTTGAAAATGACCCAGTGAAAGTCTCAGAATGTATTTTTGGCACATTCTGTATTTCCATACAGGACAGCATTAACCTACCATAATTAGTACTTGAGGGTAAAAGCAGATTTTTACAATTTCTGTGATTTCTAACTTGTATTATTCCTTCACTAGAACACCACGCTACTCATATGTTTATGTTCCTGTAGCAATTTTGTTCCACCAACACAGATGAACTTATTTTTATTCACTCCTATTCTAATAATGTTCACTATCTCAATAAATTAAAAACAAACAAAAAAACCCCTATGTTAATGCACAATATCACAAGTTATTACAAAAGTCTGAAAAATATTGAAAAAAAGCAGAATTTCAGGATGATTTGTTAGAGGATTCCCATTGTGGCATGAATGACTGCAGAAAAAAAGTAGCTTATGTTTGTTAGTGTACCATTAAGTACCATTAAGCTGAAAAATAGAAGTGATTAAATAGATTTAAGAGCCTTATATATAACAATATAGAACCACTAGTTACTACACTGCAGCAGGATCTCGCTCAAACATATCATAAAATTCACTCAGCCAGATGTAATATGTGGAGTCCACAGGCTTTCACTATAATAGATTTTCTGGAACAAAAGTCAAAACCCAAAGTAGCTAAAAAAAACCACAACAGCAAAACAAAACAACCCAACACACAGAATTTAAGAGTCCTCAGCCCCAAACTGCCCTGTTCCCCTTGGCATGCAGAGTTTGTAAGGCATGTTAGCTACAGATGTAGATTCATTCAAAACAATCCACAGTGTTCCTGACATGCTTTAAATTGCTATGCAAATACTGCACAATTAAGCTCCAACACAATGGCAATTTATATATTGTTTTCATTGCACAGGTGGAAAAACTGAGTGGTAAGTGAAGCTACTGATTCAAGGTGTTCTTTGGAGGGACCAGCTGCGAGGTCAAACATCGAGGGCTGATTGTCAGGGTACCAGGACAGAATACACACAGAGAATTGAAAGCTGACACCATCGAACGTAACAGCGGGGCCATACAGCCAAACCTCCCCAAAGAATGCACAAATCTGCTCAGTCCCGTGGGCATCCACCCGATTCTGCCAAGCAGTTAAGGCTCCTGGCTGCTGCTGTTGGCACAGCTGCATCTCCTCCAGAGCTCAGCTGCTCTCAGCCCGTCCCTGCTCTCCCAGGGCTTCTGCAGGGGTGGCCGCAGGTGCCACCTCACCTGGCAGAGCCCAGGCACAGCACACAGGGAGGGTGGCACTGCCAGCACCAACGGGCTCAGCCCGCAGGCTCCTCTTCGTAAGCTTCACCCTGCACTCTCCTAATTAATAATAATCTTCACCCTCTCCTGATAAATGTGGCCAGCTTTATACCCCTTCTGCATGAGATTCCAACAATCTGCACAGTTTAGAAAAGTAGTACACCAGAGGAACCTCAGTGATGGCTTCCAAGCATCTTGAATAGCATTTAATTGATCAGAGGGGAACATCTTAGATAGTGAAATAAGAGAAGTCTACATCATGTCCTCCCCATGGTATTCATAACAGCTATCCAGGAAATGACTGCACAGAGCAAGGATTATGTAACTCTGTACAAACATGTTCTTTGATCTGGTGTATATGTACATACAAAAACTTTCACAAGAAACATTTAAACAAAATGGTTTTTTACTTGCAAGGGCTCTTCTGAAGTTAAATTGGGATGAATGAGCAAATAAAATTCAGAAACATCAGATGCAATTAAAAACATTTCCAACTAGTGGAAATGGTTAAGTTACTCTCACCATATGAAGTTTGATATGTTAAACAGTTTGTTGTTGTGCAGAATAAAGAAAAACTAATTCCCTCTTTAAAAGAGACACTGGATTTCTCATGTCTTTGTCAAACAGAGGTTTAGTTAATTCATACTTCTCAAGATGACTGTCCTAATAACACAGTTGTTTTGGTTTTCATTCTCTTAAGACAAGATTTAGAAAAATGTTTAACTTCATTTGAAAAAAGAACCTGCATATTTAGGAAATCAACTACTAATGTTATTTAAAAAAAAAAAATTAGAATCCCAGGACCAAACAGTGAACTTAGTTTTGATTCTGAAGTGACAGTCAGCTCAACCAGACAGACCAAACCCAGACACTGTTCAGGCTCTGGCAAAATTATTGTTTTCTCCCAATTTTGTAACTCATGCTTTTGCTCTGTGCACCTGATCAATAGCAAGCTTCAACACATAAACCAGGTTTCAATTTAAGACTCACAGGAGGCCAAAAGTGTCTGCAGATTTAAAACAAACCACCCACAAGCCAAAACTCAGCCTAGTACTTGGCAGGGTATACAGAAGCATCTGAAATCTGATCTCTGAAAGAGTTTGATTTAACCTTCTGTTTCTTTGAGTGTATCAATTAACATTCATTCAGACAGATAACATGCATTTGACTTGGTTTTGAAGAAATCACATCACCAATATGTGTAAGTCTAATAATATTTACTACCACTGGTTCAGAAGTTTTTCATGTAAGCTCCAATTTTTGAAGATAAAGTTTCATAGAACTAAACCAGGGGTATTTGAATCTGAAGTGCCACTGCCAAAAACACTCCCTGATAACATCAAGATTGATGATTTTTGCACAACAGTTGTGTCAAAGTCCGATAAATTAAATACCAAAAAATTAAATCAAAAAACCCCACACATCTCTCATCCATTAAATAGTCACAAGAACATTACATCAAGTTCTGAACATCCAGTAATGTCAATTTTTGGTTGTAGTATCTATAAGAGCTCAGCTTACAAAGAAGTCTGAAGTTACTACTTGATTATTCCATAGTTCAGAATGTTTGAATACCTCTCCTGAGGAAACTCATGGCAAAGATAATGCTCTCCAGAAGTCCATGTTTTGGGCATCTCCAATGGCTTTTGAGGACAGCTAATGACAGCTCAGACAAAACAACACATCAGTGACTACAGTAGGACTATGAAAATCCTACCCAGCTCCTGATTAAACACCATTTTCATCTGTTCATCTTAGAATAGTGAAATTAAAGAAGATGGCACATCCCTCTCTAACAAGGCTTCAAAACCAGGCCTCTGCTCCAGCAGTAATCTGTATTTTATGACTGCAACTGCCTGTTTACAAATAATGAGTCCCCAGTGATATTAAGAGCTTCATTTTGCTGAAGCAGGTATCTATTTCCATCAGAGTATTTCTTAAAAGCAGATATACTTTTATTAGAATCAAAAAAATTACCAAAAAGTGCCAAACCCACAACCACAAATATTCAGTACTATATCACAAACCTGCTGCTACCAGAACTTCATTTTATAGTTCTGTTAAAATCAGGTTACCCCACACACTGCTGTAAACATGCTGTTCTATTACTGCCATTTTCACAGTGCGTTCTTTTATTCTAAGATTTTTCTCCATTTTTCCATAGAAATCCATTTTGTAGAACGTATCGGCAGTCTTTTAAAATGTGATTTATGGTACTACTTAAGCACTTATCACTTGCTATTTGGTCTTCCAGCTACATTATTATTCTGGGCTACAAAACACTAAATACCTCAGCAAAGCAAACATTTTATAATTTATGTTTTTATATTATTTTTCAGGCAAAAGGCAGTATTTTTTTCTGGCCTGTTTATTAACCACAAAAATAAATAAATCTCCTAATGATTTAAATGTCAAAATTCCTTGTTATTCATCAGCATTATGAAGCCTAAGGCCTTGATATTGAAAAAAATACAGCCACCTCCTTAACTTGAAACATGAAAGTAGCCTCAGTTTTCTCTGAAGACTTCATAGAACTGTAAACTAATTATGCTCTTTTTTTTCCCTCATTCATAATGAAGGGATAGTCATTACTACATGAACTAGTATAGCTAGAAAAATCAGACATGTTTTTGGAAACAACCTTTCCCTAGACTCCACCAAGAGCTCTGTACTCCAAAGAACAATTTTGCTTTTTCTACCTATGACCTAATTAATAATATTCGCTCTCTTTTCAAGGTTTTACTCATTTTTATGCATAGACCATTGCAGCTGAAACAAGACAAACATTACTTTTCTACAGAATAAGCAAGCAGATGAATTCCATGGATTCTAATGATGCTAACCAGGTAGAGTGACAAGCAGACTGCACCTGCCAGCATAACCATTCTAAAATGTACACAGAAAATACTTATTTGAAAATTATTAGAACATATACAAAGCTCTGAAGTCAACATTAGAAGGCTTTCAAATTGCATAATATAGGGGATTTTTAATACTTCCAAACCTACTGACAACTAGAAAAATGAAGACACCAACCTACCATAGCAAGATACCCTGTGTATACTGAAAATATTATCAATTCCATCACACCTTGCACAGAGCCCTCTGCAAGCACAGCATGGGATCTGCTCTGTGGAACACCAGACCTGAAGAGACAAATGGGTAAAGGAAAGTGGAAGCGGCCCAACAAGGAGCTGCACGCTGGAATTAGAGTTTGAATGAGGCTTATCTCAAAATTACAGGGGTTAATTCCCCTAACTGATAACTCTAGTCTGCCATCACTTCAGATAAACATCCATGACACAGAAGACAATTTTGAGCCACAGTGGCAAGAAAATCAGTCTGGCTTACAGGAAAAACAAACAAACAAAAAACCCTCCCAAATCTCTCTCTACTAATTTTTTTTTATGAGTCACATATGCAAAATTCTATAAGCAAACACATTTCAACAATTATTTGAGGTTGCTGAGTTACAACACATGAAACTAGCACATCTTTAAACAATTTTCTACTTGAAAGCAAGGAAATTAATAAGTTAGGGACATCAATCATTACCTGTCAATGTATTACACTAGTCAGTGTAAATGTACATGTAAAAAAACCTTCAAGAATACATAAATCAGAGTTTTAAAAGGCTTTTTTTGTCTAGGAAACCACTACTTTTCACATAAATAGCCAATCAACATATGCAGATCACCCAGCAACAAACAGACATAAGGGTCACAAGCCAGCACTTGAAAACCCAAGTTTTAATAATTTTAAATTGACAGAGTGTGTAGAAGGGGGAAAAACTTACTGAAATCTGCTGTCAATTGAACACATCATCTGTCTTGTTTGAGCAATCAGCAGCCTCTCAGCAGTCTCTAACCCTTTCTTCTGGGCATAGAATGAGATGACCACAACTGCCCTTAAATATCCTATATTGCAATACTTTTTTATCAAATGCAGGTTGAGTTTTCAGATACCAACTGGAATGTTTGGACAAAAAATGACAAGATAATTAAAAATAAATATATAAGTAAAGAAGCAAAATGAAATTACACGGATAAAACTTTGAGAAAGTATTTTTAGCAGCTTGTAATAGAAGCCAGGAGTTCCTAAGACCCTTATTTTCTCCATCTCTGTGACAAGTCTTCAAAAGTTCTCTGTTTTGAAGCCAAGTAAGTTTGCAGTTCCACTAACCCAGAGAATTAATACAAAAATTGGGAGGGCAAAAGTCTAAGTGAAAAGAACACTTTATCTTAAATTTTATTTTAAAGTAGTTTCATCTTGATAATATCATCAAGATGAACATCTTAAAAACCCCAAATACTCTCTTCAGAACTCTGAATTCAAGAAGAAGGATAGTACAACGTTATTATTTTTTCACATTGAAGAAAATGGACAGAAGATGAACAAACTGGAATTGCTGAGAAACCATCAACTGTCTTAAGAGTTTGTTTCTGACAATCCAGTATTTGCAGGTCTCAGTTTTGGAGGAAAAGTCTGTGAATGAAATATCTTCTCATGAACCCCCTCTGTCTTCCATACAATACTTTAATGAGCCTTGTTCCTCTGACTTCAGCAAAGGCAGCTGAACAATGGGAAGCCTGTGCAGAGCCATTTCCTGACACACTGTAGGTCTCTTAATGAGTTAATAACATTTAGGTCACATCCTGCACAATCAGCATGAAAACACCAAAACTCACACGTTGCTCCTTAGTGAAGCACCAGATCTTTTTCTCCTTTCCCCAGCCATAACTTCTGTACCAGCTTCTTGCCTGGGGATTGGTGCTCCCTGTTAGACCACATTCATTTCTGACCCCAGCTCTGTCACTGGCTTTCCTGGAAATCATCCTATTGTGTTCCTATGACTAACACAGGGTATAGAATATGTATGTGATGTGGAAACCCTAAAAAATACATACACAAATAAACACTTAGGTGCCTTTTCAGTGTTATATGTAGGTGAAATGGCAGCAAGGCTGAAGACGCTCTAGCTTGGCAATAATTGCAGAGTGACTGAACGACTGCTAGAAATCTTGAAAGCAGTGGACATATGGTTGAAAACTTACAATTGTAGCTTTGTAAACAAAGAACTGTTTGTCAGGCTTACAACTTCCTCTGTGCTATGGGATACTGTACAAAGTAGCTGCAAATCTATGCTATCACACCATCCAATGCATTCTCTGTGGAAAAAAAAATATTTTCTACTTCTGCTGGTTTTAAATCTCAACAAAGATATTCTAATATCTGGTTCAAAATACCTTTTTGTGATGTTATTCATTGCTGACAAATTACTCAACTGGAAAGATTAGAAAAACCCTTCATTTCCATTTTTTGGTCTTCCTATCCTGGAGAAACATTGTCAGACTAAGAAACAGCTATAGGGAGCCCCCTGTTAAAATGCTAGCGGTGATAATGCACATTAATTTTCACCACTGTCTCATGAGTATCTTCATGCTGGGAAGGGAATCATTGTTTACATACTGATGAGAGCAGCAGAAAGATACTTCCCTGTAGTTTCACATAGACAATACACAAGAATGGGACTGCAGGGTTCTCAAACTCTCACCTGAAGTTTCTGTACAAAAAGGGACACATTTATAACCCCCTACTGCTTTACAAAGACGAAGATAATCTGTTCTCCATGCCCATCGTGAACAGGACTAGTAATGGGCTTAAATTACAATGAGAAAGCTTCAGCTTAAACACAAACAAAACCCCTTCTATTAACAGAGACTGGAAGAGATTGCCTGGGGAGACTGCAGAGTTTCTTTCATTTCAAAACTTGAACAGAAGCTTAGACAAACACCTGTTCTAAATCTCGAGCTTGCTGAGCTTTGAACTGTCCAGCACATTAAGCATGGCAAGGTTCCACATAAGCTCTCCAAGCCCATGAGCTCGCCAACAAAACACACGTGCAATGCTATTCAACTTACATTAAGAACAACTTAGCAGCAGGTACAACATCAAAACCCACATTTTATTTTACTCTCATCCCTAAGAAGTGAGAAATACATTAAAATAGTGCAGCGGGTTTGATTAAAACCAGGCAGTAAAGCAATCCATCACTACTTCCTTTAATTTCCAAAATGATGCCTACAAATTCAGTATCTGTAACTATAAACTCCATGAGTGGAGGCATATTTTGTCAGTTGACAAAACCTGAGTTTGACCTATGACAATATCAAAATTGTTATGATCTCACCATGTATTAACCAATGAACACATTGGGTAAGAGACAGCATCAACTCACAATAGTTATTTTAAGGAAAAGCCATAAATATATTCAGATTTCCTTTTTTATATATGTTTCTGAACACCTGTTTTCCACTTTATGCTCTGTTGCCGAGCACAGTAATTATTTAGACAAGCACACAGAGCATAAGAGGAATTTGGAAGAGCATAAAGTAAATTGTGCAAAATCTTAAATTCTTGATAAAGTAATACTAGAGTTTCTTTTGTATAAGAAAGATACGAGACAAATTCATTTAAAAGCCATGTTTCCCAGCTACTCATAGCAATTCTGACAATGTCCAACTCACCAACATCCTTTTAAAAGTTTTACCATCAAAACCAGACACCAGCATTCCTATTTTGGTTTCAGTAATGCCATCTAGAAGGAAATATTAGCTAGATACTTTTCAGTACCTTTGCTTACACATTGAAGAACACCCTTCCCTTCCTTTAGGGTTGATTTAATTTGAAAAGACACCTAGGGACATCTCTTAGCATTATGTACTTGGTCCTCAGCAAGCAGTGAGGGACTGAGTTCATTAATAAAGCTGACAATCTTTCAGGAAACTTACCTTTCACATTTCTACTTACCACAAAAGTAACAGCCAAAAAGGAGAACAAGCAGTATTTCAGTTTTAAACACTTGGGTCTCTTTTTCTGACCTCCCCTGAGGTTCTTGTGCTGCCCTGGGACCATATCTAAAATCCCTACAGACCTTTAGACTTACTTGACACACCCCTTTTAAAAAATGTCTAATTCCACTTCAGTTCATTATTCAACTACTCATACACCCACACACACAACTAGCTGAGCATGACTTCAGAACCTAGCCTAGAACTGAAGTTCATGAATTTATCTCTGTGTAAGAACACAGGTGAGAGTAGTGAAGTCAGTAATGTGCATCAGCTGCTTGAGGAAACCCATTGTGAACGTGAAAGCAGACAGAGCTGCAGCTCTGCAGGACAGTTAACAGCGAGCATGGCCAGCTGGGAAAAGGGTTTGTGGACCCCAGCTCCTGACTTAGCTGTGTCTCTAAGCCAGGTTTTCCCCATGATGGGGGAGTGATTTTAAAGAAACTTTCAGCATGTCTGCTTTAAGACAGTTTATTAAGTCTTATCAGAGAAGTAAAGTCACTGGTGTGACCCAGACACAGCACACAACAGAGAAATGCAGCAGAATGCCTGTAGAATGCTGAGAGTGCTTGCTTATCAAGATAACATGGCCTTCTTAAAGGTAAATCATCCAATTAAAACTTAAAACGAAAGATATTTTCACTTTTCTACCAATGTTAGACAAATGCTTTAGTCACATATACAGGAACTGCGGAATTTTTCATCCAGTAATTTTTAGACACCTTCTACTGCAGAATATGGAGTAGTAGAAGAAGAAGAAAGCCTAGAAACAACAACAATCCTCCATGTTGGAGTTTTTGCTTTTTATCTATTTACTACGTTAATAAACCCAACACCTTTAGATTTTTCACCCTGTGATAACCTTACATAATACTCTATTATTTAGTTCCCACTGGAGTAGATTCTAGTTCTTCCCAAAGAGTTGGCAGTTTTCTCCATGGATAAAGGTCAAGTACAGTGTTGTCCAGGGGGGCAGAACCCCTCAAAACAGGCAGGGAAATATTCTCTGCTTTCAGGGCTCCCACAGGGTTACACCTTGTTCACCATCAAACTGTATGCACTCTCTGAATCAGGAGCTGGGCACACTTTAAAATACAGCTACTTACCTTCCTTTTTATTTTGGAATTTAGGAAGCTGGAAGGATTAGTCAAGAAAGTCTGCAAAAGCACCTTCATTGTTAGAACAAATCCTTCATGACTGAATTTCCAGACACCTGACAGCATCCTGGTCTCTACTATTGAAATTATATTCAATATAATTTTGAAATAGACAAAATTCTGTTCAATCAACACTGCAGACATCAACTGTTCAAATAGATTATTACAGTTCACCACCACATTGCATCCTTTTGGAAAAATTGACGTCATTCTCAGTAATTAAAGGACAAGTGTTGTAAGATTATTTCCATCTTAGTTGTTACACAATATTTGAAATGGCCTTTTTCCTAAAATGGGTTTTTTCCCCAGCTATGCTCTAGATGCAGCTCTCATTCTGCATTTAAACAGGGTTTCAGGTGAATTAAAAAAGACAGATATGGCAGCCCTAAAGTAATATATGAAAGTCTTATTGTATTAGTCATTTTTCCTGTCATTTTGTATTAGTGTCATATTAGTCTAATGCAATACTAACATGATACTGAAATGTTAGCATATCACAGATTACTCAGTGTGTCAAGCTTGAGTCTGATCATATTACTCTACTGTGCATATTCCAGTGATGAAACTCTTCCTTTCCATGCCCCAAAACTGTGCAGGACTAACAGAAATCACGAGGCACAGGATGTGCAAGAGTCCAGGCCTTGCATAACGGGTATTAACACCTCTTGTGCCAAAGGAAAGAACCAATCTGTAACAGACCAGATAATATTGATTCAGTCTAGGATACTGTTAACACAAGTAAGATATTTCTTTTCACTTTAAGAAGATTTTCATTCTCTTCACACAAACTGAAGAACTCCCATCAGAACAGTAGCACTTGCAAGGGTTCCCATGATAGGGGATATCCCCTTTGAACCTTCCTTGAAGAATCAAGAACTGTTAAAAATAGATAATAAAAAATCTGATTTTTTTTTTAAAAGTGTATTTTATTCTAGTAGCCTGTCATCAAACAGGATGTCAATAACATAACTGAGAACTGGGAACTGTGGCTGGGTCAGGCCTAGACAAAACAGGAGAAACACAAAGAGTAATTTCTGACCTAGACATAGGTCAGATAATACTTGGGAAATAGCCTGTTAACAAAAACAGAATAAAAATCCCATCCAATCTATCTCTATTACGTTCTCTTTGGTGATAATTTGTTTGTTGAACCACTAATTGAACGTTTCTAATCTGGGTGAATACCACAGCCATTACAGAGTGTTATATTTCTCCTTCAGATGAAGAGGTGCAATCTGTTTCTCTTTCAGGGGTCCCCAAGATTCTATAATTTAAGTAACTACATAATTTTAAATAAATATTTAAGTAATTAAAATATTTAAATAAAGGTTTTAATGCAAACAAACACAGAACCCAAGAAAATATACTAAATTCACATTCTAAAGGCCTTTGGAAATTTAGCATCACAGACATTTACAGAAGAACGAGAAACTTTCAGAATTTGAAGCACTCCTATGTGAAAACAAATGTTGCTAAAAATGAGGAAACAGTTTAGCCAAAATAAAATCTAGCTATTTAGGAATGCTGTGATTTAGAAATCAACTACTTTGATTTATTCCAAAACTGCAGTTAACTAAGGAAGCTTTCAGGGAAAAAAAATCCTTTTCATAGTCTTAGCCTAGTGATTACCCTGCGCTGCTTTTGCAATAATTATTATGCATTACATTTCAGTGAGGTTACACAGCTTCTCTGTCTCATTAAGTTTCTTCATAATTTTCTTTTACATGTCCTCAGTAACTACCATATGATCACAATTAGCACTGCAGAACTGACTACTAGGGGACCAGAGTAAGAACTATCACATGAGATTTATATATACAGAAATGCACATGGACCCTGACCAGAGGCACAAAACAGGGGTTATTTCTGGCTTGCTCTTGAGTAAGTGGGAAATGATGGATAGAAAAACATTAATTAATAACAATTACAAACAGTATAACCCTAATAATCCATACATTCAGAGCTGTGCTGCAATATTTAACTACATGTTGCAGTTGAATTTTTTGTGTTTTAAAGGTTGAGTGCGCATCACACTCATCTCTGTTCAACTATAACGGAATGGTATAAAAACTTCTCTTCACAGTGTACTAGAGAGCCGTAGGCATGGACCAAATTACTGCTTTAATACCATCATTTGTACTTCTTCACAGGCACAGACATGCAGTTATTTGTATATATGCAAGAACAAACTCCTCACACACCACTTCCCAGCTATCCCAAATCCCAGACAGACTTCTGTACAAAAATACAGTGTTCACAAATGTCAAGTACAACACGACATAACAAAACTGCTGTTTAATGTTTCAGAGGTTTTTTAAATGATTTTAGACTCCTCAAGTTTACTGCAAGAACCAGTAAAGCTCCATCCTAATTTTACAGGTTTTAAGTCAAGATTCAAAACATCAGATTTTACATAAACAAGCACCATAGAAAGTTAGACTACCAGTTTAATGCATTTCAATGCACTGAAAATACTGTAAGCATGTGATTTGATGAATAGAGTTTTATTGAATTTGGTTAAATATTTAAAGCTTTTTAGAGTCCTATGTAAATCCAATAAACACACATTTGATCAAACTGCCATCTGCTGGGTATTCCTGGGATTTAAGTTGTTTGGTTAGACACACACACACTACAGTGTCTGAAAATACTGTAATAACAACGATGAGAAGTCTTTACATTTTCATAAATTTTTTTTTAGTTTGGTTGGCAATAACCAATTGCCCTTGTTCCAGCAGAAATCCTGACCACAGTAGCCACGGTACAGACATCCTGTGACCTTGCCCAGCACAATCCATCCTGCTCACACCAACACTCACATTTGGCTTGCTGGGCACAGCTCAGGGAGCTTCACCTGTGCAGCCCTTCAATAGAAGAGAGGACACAGCTAAATCCACATTGCCTGAAGCAACCATTTTCTGTGACCACAGAATTTAGTAGAGGTGNAAAAAAAAAAAAGAAATTAATAATAAAGGAATGGGAGAAAATTACAGAAATTACTCCCATAAAAACAAGCTGTATACAACAGAGGGGCAAATTTCCAATAGCTCACTTTTCAGGACATTAAGGAAATATTTCTCCTTGGAACCATCCAAGGTTATATTCATCAAGAAGTCAGGCCACCCTGATAAACTTGTTTAGTACGCTAACTCTGGTACAATCAAGTGCAAACAGAGCGTTCCCAGAAAATTATCATGGTAAGAAATAATGGTTGTATGCAGAACTTAAAAGTGAGATTTCAAATTGCTTAGGCTCTGAAGACAAAAGCAAACTGAAACCTGGAAAGCTTCCAAAAACCACTAACAAAGTAGGTGCATTATACAGAAGAAGCATCTACTGCATTTATCTTCTGTCTAAGAAGAGGGTAAAGTTATGAAGTACAAGCACAGAACCATCAGTGGGGAATTTGGCTGATCTGAGAGGCACAGAGGTGTTCATTGAGATATGGCTTCAACTTCTCCAAAGCACCTTTGCTATAGGCCCTGAGGCTTATCGGTTTTGCAAACCCAGTGTGTCACCAGCTGCTTCTTTCCTCGAGTCCCTGATTGCATTTTAAAAATCTTAAGTCATCTTTCTAAACACTTAACTTCTAGAACATTCAGAAACAAAAGTTCAGGTACCACAGTTTTTTCCAAAAGTGATGAATCACTTCTAGGGCATGGGAAGACAGGAGTACACTGCTATATAAAGAGAAGAGGTGCTTGGGAACACAGTTTAGAAGCTCTGCTTGGGAGATATGAGTGCAGCTCACACAGTTCAACCTTCCCCTTGAAGCAGGACTGCTCAAACAGCTCAGCTGGGGCTTCACCCTGCTGATAAACCTGAGCTTCCAAAGGTCTGAGTGCACCTAAGTGTGCAAAAAAGCATCACAGACGAGAAATACAGATTGCCTTGGTAGTTGTTGGGGGTGTTTCAAATGCAGGGGCTCTAATCTTCGAAAGGCAGGGCATCTGCCAAGATTAAGAACTTGGGATGGGACAACACTGAAAATCATCACCCACAAATTTATTTAAAGCCCATCCTTAGAAAGCCCTTGTTTCTATCCACTGTGAGGTTCCTTTGGGGGAACAGAAAGAAAGTGATGAATTGCGTACACACAGGATGGGAGGGTAGGACCACAAGCTTCAGAGATTTTTCTTAAGGCTCATCTTCCATTTGAATGAGGCAGCTGGAAGGGGAAGGGAGGGGAACAGGAGCTCAGTTATGTCTCATCATTGCCTTCTGGAACAGCAGGACTCAGGTATGGGAGAGGAAGGCTGAAGTAAAAATGGCTTAAGACAGAAGGATGCTGTCCTTCCTTGTCTAGGCCTTAAAATTATGCTACTTTAACTGCATTTGGACAATGTAGGTCTAAATAAGCTAGAGTTCACTTATATTTTAAAAAAACCCAAACAAGTCACATGCTTAGCTTTCCTGTATAGGGAAAAATACAGGAATACAGTTGCTTGTCACACCTTCCTACTGATGAAACTCTCTTCACAAGAAATTTGATTGATAAAAGTGTACTACACCAGAAAAGTCATCTCCATAGTCCAAGTCAAGAATAATGTACATATTACAACAAAATAGAAATCAATGTAAATCAAGCCAAAGCAATTCAGCAGAATTCAGAACATAAGATCAGGTGACACTACACTCTAATCCTATTCAGAACCAAGACATCTATGCATAATTGATGGTTTTCAATAAGAATGACAGTCTCATGGTGATTTCCACAACATTTACAAATGTTTGGGGATCCTGATGGGTTAAAATCCCTATACAGACACATTACTGTAATTTTGCTTTTATTTCTATAGTATTTGTATTTAAATCCACATATTCTACAAAATTCAAATAAATAAGTAGTATACATTGAGAGAGATGCTCCCTAATTTCATAACTTACTGCCACTAACAATGATTAACTAAGAATGGTTTATAAGGTGTAGTATTGGATTGTTAGTTATGACATTTTGTACCTTGTCTGAAACTGCAGGCTCTGGCATTTTCTAAGAATTACAAGATCATCATCTTATGACAGATGCTTGCAAAACCTGCAGCTAGTTTAGTCAGTAATGGCCCATTAAGTTCTTTGGGAAGTGCAGCAGAAGAAAATGCACAAATTGCAACTAAAAATGCTCACTCAAGAAAATCAGTGCACAACAAGTCAGCCATGCATTCATGCACCATATTTCAAAGGGCAGGTTTACAGTCGTGCTTTGGCTTTGTATAAGTGAGGTTTATGAAGTACCTGGGTCAAAATTAGTTATTCCTTAGGAAGGATTGCATGTGCTGTCAGGGAAAGTGATGCTGGAACCAGCCAAAACCACCAGACTGCTACAAAAACAGGATGATGCCATACCTGCATTATGGTATGGTATGAAAAAAAGGATTAGAGTTCACTTATTAACCCAAATTTCTCACTCTGAAGACTTAAATTCACCTGGATAAGATGCATGATCATTATCCCATTTGCCTTTGGATGCCTGGGCAAAGCACTGAGCAGAACACCCAAAAAGGTTCCCTGCAGGTCTACAGGCAGCTGACAGTGACTTCTGTCAGAACATTGAGTGAAAACCCTTTACACAACCAGAAACTTTTCCAAACTCGGAGGAAATTTTCATCCGGAGTTTTACATCAACCCCAATACAGAAATAACCACAAAGCACAACATCTGCTTCTACTAATTTCTTTGATTCTCTTAAAATATTTGACTCCTTGGCCAGAGCATATTATTATAAAGAGTCTACATTTATATTACTGGTTTATAGATGCTCCAGTCACTTGCTTTTCATCTGAAACCTTGACTGTCACAAAACTGCAATCTTTAGGTTTGGAGCAGAGAAATTTGGTTTATTAGAGTTTGTGGCTTCTCTTCAATGCCCTCACCCATCAAAGACCTTCTGAAATTTTAGGTTGAGATTACTACATGCATACCCTATGTGAGGTAATCATTTAACAATCATCTAGGTTAAAGCTACTTTTTTTCTGTACAAAGTTATAGGGGTAGTTTACACAAAACATTCTATTAATGTTCATAGGAGAAGTAGAAAAATTAAGGTGCTAAGTACTGCCTTTTATAAAATGTTTATTTACACAAAAGTATATGTAATTGACATTCATAGGCTGAAATTTATAAACATAGAAACGACAAAAAATATTAAAACATTTATTAACTCAATTCTGACTTACTAGGAGTCCAGAAATGGAAATGTATTGTAAATAGCAGCATCATGTTTGATCATGCATGCATGACCTTAAGATGTCATTTTATCCACTTTAATACAAAGAATATTTCTCAAGACACCAAATAACATATATAAAAGTATACATAATTTTTTGTCCATTTATATTTTTAATATATCACACATAAATGTGAGTATGTACACATTCCATATAAATACTCTTTTTTATATATATCTGAAAGTGCTGAAACAAATAGCACAAAATACTTACATGGTCATGCCTGAAACAAACTACAATAAAGTTGTGGGTAAGTGGGGTTGTCAAATGCTTTTGGAAGCCTTATATAAAGTCTAGCCCACCATCCTGCTCCATCAAGGAAATTTTATAAAACAGATTTTTCCACCATAGTTTCTTAATAAGCAATATGTGGGGATTACGCACAAAAATCATACATATGGAAATCTGACACTGAATAAAAAAATAAGATTACCTCTGGCCCCAATCCTGACAATGAAGGGCTGGCACAAATACTTCCACTGCTGAATTAAGTAAATGCTCCTCAAGCTGTACTAATACTTTACACTTGTACATTACTTTTCATCCTTGTCAAACTATTGCATTTCTAGACCAATTCTTCTTCTTTGTGCTGCAGTTTCATACAATTAAGAGTAAGCATTTTACATACAAATTATTTTCTCCATGCTCTGACATTACTATATTCACATAAAAGTAGCATAACATACTTGATTCACTCTTGGATGCTGGGGAATTGAAATAGTTTAAATATTTGAAAGTTACTATTGCTGATAATTCAGGGGTTTAATATTTAATATTGCACATACTCAGTGCTTATGCTTATATGATATGGATGGAATTGAATGGTTTTCCCTCCACTCGTGCCAAAGAATTGTGACACAACAAAACAAAAAAATTAACCCCATTTTACACATCTGTTACTTGGACACTGCACTCTTTTACCTAAAACAAAGCAATTGATTCCCTTTTGTAAAGAGCTGGTCTCTTATCTGGGAAGAAAGCAGGAGAAGTGTAAGGCAATAGGAAGCGATACAGATTGATTCACGAAGCACAGAAATATAGTCAAGTGTGAAAAATGTCCCAATGCTGGATCCAGCCATTCTGGCATAAACGTTTGTAAAACTCATTTGAAGCAACTGCGTAAGTATTTCACAAAATCCATAGGACAACGCTTGAACAAGTTGTGTTTTCTGTGTACAGCAAGTCATACTTTTATGTTTATGAGCAGGTTGGTAGATACGATTCTCTATTAAGCTGGTGAAGGATCAAAAGTATATATGGACAGGGCACAAAGTACTACAGCACAAAGAAAATGCATTTACACCACCAAAACTCCCAAAGTTACATTTATGGGATTTTTTTTTATTCAGTTGTAAAACATATTCCCTCCTGAGAAGATAAACTGTCTTCTTCAGCCAGTTTTTCACATCCTGACATTTTCTTCCATTGTTATTTTTTTTCCAAATATGGTCTCATGTATCTCTAGCTAATCAGTAATATAACCTGAAAGGCAGTACTGAATAATTCTACCATCTATTGCCATGAAAATATTTATTTTTATATCTATAAAGACTTAAACATTGACTCGAAACAGTAACAGGCAAGAGCAGAAGTGATTTCAAGTCTATAATACTTTTCTATCTTTATCTTGTAACATTGAGGAAAAAATATAAGAAATGTAAAAAAACCTCTAAAGCTCTGAAGAGGTACAAGCTACATATGAATTTACAGAAAATTGCATGGATCTTCAAGTTACTGGCAAATCTCTGCCTGACTCTCATCAGAAAAGGTAAGGTTATAACAAAAGGACCTAGAAAAGGAGATCTGCAGAACAGCAAGTAGAGATGCATTGCTTTACTATTACTCTTTGAAATAATATTCTATGAATAAAGAACCAATTTTACACAAGATTATCCAAGAGACGTGGATGTTACAATATCCTAGATCTGATCCTTTGTTTGTGAATGTTTAAGTTAAAACACAGAACCAGAGTTACCAGTTTACCTTCTCTGCAAACAGGAATGCTTCGAGCTCAGAATTCACATCCCCCACATTGCATTAGCATCCAGCCAGCTACACAGTACAATCCAGAGATTATATATTGCTAAACATATTATATTTCACGATACTATACCAGCACTATATTACAAAGTGCAAATTTAAGATGTATAAAATATCAGTACTCCTAAACAGTGGTTTTAATGTCATTATATTTTTTCTCAGTTTGAATGAGATGAGACAGCTCATTACTGTACAGATCAGCTTATGTAACATTAAAGAATCTGAAAGCTGTGACTCTCGAATTTGAAAATTACCAAAGCTTGAAAAACTGAAAATTTAACAGCTGATGTTTATTAGAAGGTTGTCATGCATCCATTTCAGATGTTTTAATACACACTAATCTGAACTCAGTGTTGCATCAGTTAAATAGTTTCCTTCAAGTCTATCAAACAGCATCCCTGATAAGATTGGCCAGGAACAACTTCAAAACACTACAAAATAGCATTCTCCTACTCTGTGTCATTTTTACTGCCTGTCAATTTTCTTCAGATCATCATCTTAGTGCACATTTTTCTTCAATTATTACAACAAAAGCTCCTTTCAAGTCATATCAAGTGATGCTATTTTCTTCTTGCAGCAAGCAGCACTAACAGAAAGTAGCAGTGATACTAAACATTGTCTACAATTGTTATGGAAATATATTTATCTGTATCCTGTTGTCATGGAAGCCAAAGATCAAGGCATAAAAGCTACATGCAATAATTTATACTGATTTGAAAGAACATTTCAAGGAAATACTCAAATGCATAACTGTATAAAAGTCAGAATAGTTTCAAAGGCACTAGTTACCCAAGGCATGATTCTGAGAGAGTGGTATTTCAATCAATATTAAATTCATTACTTACATCCTCTAGGTTCTATTAATATCCACAGTACATCCAATTTAACAGCTCAGGCACTCTCAAACTTCCAGCACTTTTCTATCCTGGCATTAGACCAATTTTTGCAATGTTCCAAACTACAGAAAAGGACATTTGCTGACATTCCACATTTGTTTCTTTTTCATAAGGCAAGGCTGTTTATTCAAGTCTGTTGTATTGCAGCTGACCAGCTTTCTAAAATGGCAAATTCATTTGATTTCCCACAATATGGAGCTACTATTCTTTTATGAGTTATATTCAGTTTGTTCCATTTTTACTTCTCCAGAAAGGAACACTACCAATTTTTATGTACTAAACGAGTCTGAGCACTTCCTTACAATGAAATTGTCTTTTTCTATATAGGTGTGAAACATGGTTTTACCTGTGCATATGCATAACCACTTTTCTTGGAGAAACATTTGAGTGCCAAGTAGCATTTTATTTTAGAATCTTTATGCGGAGCAAAACATGATACAAATGTAGTTTTGTGAAATAATAATACATTCATTTTGTTTCATCTGCTATTCAAGAAAAAAAACCCCTCACATCAAGTTTGCTAAACCAACTTTAAAATGTAAGAAACCTCAGCAACCATTACCCTTATATGATGCTCTGATTTCCTGCATTAAACCAGCTCCTTAGGGCCACTAATAAAGTAGAAATTATTTTGTCTTTTCTATTATGACTATTATGTCATGATCCAAATGAGAAATTGGGGTATCACACAGACCTGCATTAGAATGGCATTAGCACTTCAGTTAAGTCTACTTGTGACTGTGACTACATCTGATAATTGGAGAGACATTACAATTAGTTGATCATAAGATTACATCAAAGTAATTCTAGAACTGTTAATAACAGTTGTAATTAATCAAAATGGCAATGCAACAAGTCCCATACTCCACAGAGATGACCTGAAATTGTTTTGAACTGTATTGTAATTTGAACCACAAATGGAGTGGTAATGGAATCACATCAGAGCCAGTTCAATTTTTAAATCTTCTGCCATAACAGCATTGCATCATAACAGCACTGTGACAAATGCATCACTTTAAGGAATGCAATCTTTTTCCTATAGCACAATAACACCAGTTAATAATGTATGCACAGTACTGAGCTAACAGGATACCAAGAGAATACTGTATGTTGTCATGTTTTAAAAAGTTGCAGTGTTTTACAACAATTCTAGCTTGGATTTTTACAGAGGTTCAATCTGCTAGCACTCAATTACACCTGTGCTAGGAAATTCCCTTCCCACAAAAAGCTACCTAAACAATGACAGGAACAGACTGCAAATCTAAAAATATTTCAAGATGCTCCTCGTTGGTTTTGTGTAAATCAACAGTGCTCTGGCAAAAAAGTGTAGAAGCAGCTTTACAAATAAAGAAACTTCAAAGACACCCCTCCCATCTCAGCTGAGTAAAGGAGTAAAAAATGTTTCTAATGACAAAACTACAGAATGGAAACAGAATTATAATCAAGGTATGAATGACAGGATTGTGCCTAATATATATATATATATATATAAAATCTGTATGCTTAACAGTTGTACATCATCCAAAACTCTGTCTCAATTATTCAAATAAAAGTACTCTAATGCCTTCTAGCCATACATTTTAGCTCATTCTATTTTTGGTTTTGGTTAGGCCACTATTAAAGTACAGTAATCTCCTCATTTAACAGACTTTCCCTTAAAATGTTAGTAAGGGTGATATAATTTTATTCAAAAACATATATGTTTTTATAATAACAATAAAAGACAAAATGCTAATCAAATAAAAGTAATCCCTCACTTCAACAATAGTTGTTTCAAGTGTACAAAGACAGGAAAAATTAATTTTGGAGTGATCCATTCCTGAATTCAAATGGATATAATTATGTAATCATTAAGTTACTTACTGGATTTTTTTAGGCTTATTTCTGGGTTTGATGTCATTTCTCTTTCCAATTAACTCAACTGTTGAGAATTATTTTATATCACTATAAAAAGTAAAGATCAGAGCCAAGATTTCCACTACTTAGATTCACAAAACCATACAACAGCCAAATCTACTTTTTCCTCCACATAAATACAAAATGCAAAATATCCTTACAACAATAAAAACAATTCCTATAAACTAGCATTGTTTTCATATTTTTAAAATGAAGTCTCACATTATGCCATTCAGCTACAGTTGTCTCATGGTTTCAGTGCACTTCAGTCACATAATTTAAATGTCTTGTTTTCAAACAGGGAGATAATAGATGGCACCTTAGGTTGTTGATAAACCTGTAGCATTAATACCCGTGAAAAACATAGCATGAATCTGTCATACAACTCTCAGAAACACCACAAGAAAATTAAGATTTTTCTCTTCCAAAACCTCAATTTGGACCAAAACAAGCCATGTACAAAACTCAAGCTGAAAACTGTCAATCAAGATTTGGTTCTACAAGAGCCTGATGCTGCAAGATTCTGAGCATGCCCAACTTGCATTCAAATCAAGGAAGATTAGGGTTAAGTTGGAGCATTAGGTATGGGATGAAAAAATTAAGCCCACTTAACAATGGATATCTTATCCACAGGGAAGGAATATTTAAGTGGATTCAAGTTATTTTACCTGACATCCCACATCCCCCCCTCAAATTAAATTTTCAAAACCATGAAGATGCTGACTTCAGTGCCTTGTGATGAAACATGCATCTGTAATATACAGAGAAATTGGATAGGTTTAGTTTCTGTTCTCACGGGAATTTCATATATCCTGTGCTGATTTGAAAGAATCCTTACAGATAAGCAATGTGCAGGTAAAACATTACTTTAACAAAACATTACATCTGCCACAAGTAGGGAAAAATAAATTCCTGCTATTTCTGAACCATGACGTTTTCAATCTTCAGGAACTATTTTCCAACTAAGATTTATAAACCATCAGGATGATGCAGGTAGTATTATAGAACACAAAATGTGAGAGAAAGAAAAGAGAAATTGTAATGAAATATATCAATAGCTATCCCGCTCTAAATCAATTGCATACGAATGCTATTCTCCAATCAGAATCCAAAAATCATCAGTTTAAAAGTTCTTTGAATCACAGAATACCCTGAGTTGGAAGGTACCCACATGGATCACTGAAGTCTGACTCCTGGTTCTGCACAGTGATGCCATGAGGATTTTTTGCCTTTTTTATATATCCCTTTATCCTTTATATATATATATATCCTTATATCCTTTATATAGCTTTTATGTATTCTTAGTGCTTTCAGCCCACATAATTGTAATTTTTTTAAGTCTAATAACTTAGCTGAAACCAAATGTTCCATTAAGCCAAAAGACCAAACATCCTGAAACCCTCACTTCTAAGAGTTTGGTATATGAAGCCATCTTCAAAATACTGGGTTGCACAATTTTAAAGATCCATGGGCATGGACATCCCATGCCATGGGCAGGGACACCTTCCACTGTCCCAGGTTGCTCCAAGTCCCATCCAACCTGGCCTTGAGCAACTGAGCAACCTGTGCCAGTGCCTCACCATGCTCCCAACACAGAATTTTTTCCTAATACCTAACTTAAACCTACTCTCATTTTAAGACCATCCCCCTGCGCCCTATCACTGCCTGTCCTTGTGAAAAGTCCCTCTCCAGCTCTCTTGGACAAGGTCTATAAGGTCTCCCCAGAGATTTCTCTTCTCCAGGCTGAGCAGCCCCAGCTCTCAGCCAATCTGAAATGCAGAGGTGCTCCAGCCCTCTGGACATCTAACAGAGAACAGCAAAATCAATGAAACAAAGCAGCCTTGTGCAGGATCCCTGTCATATCCCAGTGTCAGATGTAACTACAGGCAGCTGATGGGTTCTGTCATGGCTGTAGATACATAAATTGCCATATAATGGGAGGATGGGTGAGAGTTACCACCTACTTTGTTGGTTTATTCACTGACACTTGCCAAGATTTACCAACTGTTCTCTTAAAGCAGGAAGTAAATATTGTATTTGGTTCATATTTCAGCCCAAACACTCACGTGCAAATGTATGCACACATACCAGAAGAACACTGGGTTAATTACATTTGTTCACGTTCTGTAGTAACACAAACAGCAATATTGTTGCACTAAAACACTCAGACTAAGGAATAAACTACATACCCTTCACATTTTTCCACTGCAGTTCACATGAAATGAGAAAGTAACAACAAAGTTTTGCTATGCTACACACTCATTGCTTGCATTACTTGGGCTAGAGCACTATTTAATTCCTACACAGATGCTTTAATAAAAGCAACAAATAAGCAGCATTTTAAAAGGGAAAAGTTCCAATTAATTGTCATGAACTCCGACAGGATCACCTTCATGTTTTTTAAGCTAATATGGCTCCTGATCTACTCACATGAAAAACAAATTCTGGGGCCTGATCATCTCAGACACTGAGCTGGTGGGAGAGTAAACGGCAAGGTTTCAGCTGTTTAAAAGCAGACAGTGAATAACAAAAACGCTAAATTTATCACAACATCTGCTTCCTTAGCAATCTAGTCTTACAGAAAGGCATATCTCATCTGCAACATCAAAATTACTGAAAAGAAGGAAAAATAAGGGAATTGAGAATCCTAGATGACGGGAACAATTGTTTTTTTCTGCATCCTTTTACAGCTGAGTGTCTGTTAAGTAGGAAAGGATGGACAAAATTGGGACCAACTTAAAAAATAAAACCAAAGTTTAGGTTATTCCATTTTTTTTTAAAAAGTATTTAGTAGATAGAAATAGGCTTTAGTATTTCCTAAATGCAAACAGAAATTACTTTATTACATTTACAGTGGCTTAAGAGCCCAATATAATAATGTGAGTTATCAAAACACACGTTTATCTAAGCTGAGAACAGGCAAAAAAAGCTGAAGAGATAAGAGAAAAGGAGAAAATAAAGAAGCACATTAGCCATAAAAAGGAAATATATAAAGAAAATAGTTAAATACAAATCAGATCCTGAGGTTACAAGAAGTCAAAGTTGGTTCATCAACTTGAAATGACAACTTTTCAAGCTTTTCTCCAAAACAGGCTTTCAACTTTCATAAATCAAGTATAGCAATTGTTCTTCTTCCTCTACAGGAGCCTTTTTAAATCAATAATTTTTACAGCACATCTGAATCACCAACACAATACACAATGCTGAAGTAGAGGGTTTTTTCCTTTAACACACCACATGGGTTTTGGTAAATCTAACATTACACAACACAGCTCATGGGCTCTGGTACGAGGTGTCACAACACAAACTGTTAACTGGTACATTTCAAAAGGTATTTTTAGAGAAGTACCCAAGACAACAGCAAGAATGGAGAGGGGCAGCACGGAACAGGTCAGAAGGAAGAAAGGTATTTCAGTATACCTGAAGGGCTCCTAAAGTTTCACATTCACAGCTTTAACACACATGTGATTATGGATCAGAGATCATTAGATCAAAGCATTTTCTGGCCATCCTGAATAAAGAAAGGATTTTCTGGCCATCCTGAATAAACAGGGACACCAGGCAGCTGCCTAACTCTTAGCTTATTCCATAATAGGCTGAAGAGAAGGCACAGGCCAACACTGAACTCCATGGATCTGGTACTGAGCTATCCAAGGATCCAGTGGTCTGTTGCTTTGGCTGCCTGGATTACATTTTTAGGGTGCATATACAGGAAAACTTGCTCAGCATCTGAAAATGGGTAACACTGGAAATAATTCTACCTCCCCAACCACCAATAATAAATCCATATATAAACCATAGAAGGAAAAGTAAGAGATTTCTGCAGGTTCTGGAGTATAATGTCTATCTTCAAAGTCTGTGTTTTATGCTTCCCATCCCCAACTGAAAGATACTGGAAATTCTCAAAAAGGGAAAAGCTGGCTTTGTGTAATTTACTTGTTTGGGACATTTAATTGTCTGGGGACAAGGGCAAATGTGCTATTATGTCCCCAGGTTCCTGCTGGCAAGAGAACCTATTCACTATTTATTAAATTCTCCAGGTAACAGTTGGGAAATTACTGGAACATCACTGTGAATTACAAATAGATGCTCAGTAA
Organism: Daphoenositta chrysoptera; assembly: GCA_013397915.1. Taxonomy (NCBI): domain Eukaryota; kingdom Metazoa; phylum Chordata; class Aves; order Passeriformes; genus Daphoenositta; species Daphoenositta chrysoptera. The sequence continues at coordinate 306,505 of VZRO01003283.1, read as the reverse complement.
TATAATGACAGATATTTTCTTTGCACTTAAGTGAAAATATAAACAACCTCAAGAACTCTGGAATCAAATAAGTATAAACAAGCTCTCTCACTGCTGCCTCATTAAAGAGAGAGCTTTTAATTACTAAACAAATAACAATCATGATTTTGTCTTCCTCTCTTGTTTTTGTGTCAGATTTCACAAAATGACACTGATAAACTCTTATTATACTTAAGGTAGAGGAATTTAGAACTGGTATTTTGAAGAAAGGACAGCATAGAGCAGAAAAGAAAGAGATGTATCCATCTTAACATTCAAATCTAAGTATGATCTGATATTAATATTTAATACTGATATTTCAAAAATCATTTTAAATTCTTATGTAAAAGAACAATAGCTTTGTACAGAACACCCTATTCAGCTCACTTTCACAATTGTGGAGTAACTTGGAATATTTAAGTGCAATTTTCAAGTATTCAGCTATTTCAAGACAGGCATAGGCACTTGATCTAGCCACAATTTCAAGACACAGGGCAGGAAATGGAAATTTGAAAAAAGGCATAAAAATTCTATGCACAAGTCAGTCAGCTACAAGATACTTTGTTTTTCTTCTGCTCAACAGATTCAGGTATCAGAAGTCAGATCAAATGCAGTACAAAGATAATGAAGCCTTAGGCTGGAAAGAAAAAAAGAGTATGACAAATCTTTTGCAGAAGATTTAGTTCCCTCTGATGAACATTCAATAGAGCTACAGAGTGTGAGAACTTCAGATCAATAACTGGATTTGCTACAGCAATTTAAAAATAAAGAAGCTGGGAAAGCATCAGCAGTAATAGTGTCCCTAAGCAGATCCTACAGAGGTCATCTGTAGGAAGGACTGTAATGAGTTTACTCTTACTCCACCTAGCCTGTCCGTAGGGGTAGGCTACTAATGACTGCTTGGTCCTTTTGCAGCAGTTAGTGTCTTATGCCTCACTAGATTAGATAAATGAGATAATTAAGCATCATGGGGAAAAGCTTGCTAGTGATTAAAGCAGACATTGAACCAGTTTTCTATTTATTCCTCTTCTATACATTTCAGTTCTACCCAATTTACATCTGCAGATTTATAGTTGTGAATTATCAAATATCAATGGGCAATTTCCCTACTCCTCAAATTTTACATTTCTCACATACAAAAAATGTAAATAACTCCAGTGTGTGCTGCTTGGCAGATATCAAGTATCTGCTCAAATAATGGACAGTAAAACTGATACTTGAATAGAAGGATACATATTTCTGAACTATAAGAACACTCTAGAGGTGTAACATGTGGAGCAGGCAGTCAGACACTTACAAGCTATAAGGGCTCAAGAGCATCACACACCAAAACATATCCCCCTCAAGTCAGTAAGTTGTTATAGGGTTACAAAAATCTTTTTTTGTAAATTCTTTTTGTCAGCTGAAGCAGTTGATAAGTCTCTAATGACCATGTGAAATGTGAAATGTGAAATAAGTCTCTTCTATACAAGTGAAAGACCATGGTTTTGAGCATATGGCCAGGATGTTTTGTTCTCCAGGAAGAATGCATGAAATTAGGTGACAACTTTAGCACAGTGCCTTTGGAAGCTTTCTAGCTCACCACCCACTTGAAAGCACTGAACAATAGTGTAAGAGAAACTTCCCTGTCCAACCATGGAGATAACTGGCAAGTCTCCAACAGAAGTGTTTCTCCTCAGAAAAAAATCTATATGAAGGATTACTTAGGAAATTTTAAAATTTTTTAATGGTTCTACGTTTTGTAACTGAAGAGAACATATCTGGGGCTTCAGAACAGATTTTTAAGGACCGTGAAAGTTAACTTTCAATTATGAGCCATTTTATTTGTTCCTTACTTAAAAAAAAAAAAGAAATTAAGCAAAAATAAACAAAACAAGCCCCTCCCAACTGAAAAGCAGGTACCTATTCACCCCTTGAATCCAGATAAGGCAGGTCACTACCAAATTTCTATGCCAACTCCAGTCATTTGCATCTGAGGATTTCTTTCCAACATCAAACGTGGTACAAAATAGATCTATTTCCCCCCTGACTTAATGAAAGGGCTTGCACCAGAGTAAGAAGGAGCTTGCTCTGTGTGCTTAAGGCCTGATTCATGTCCAAGCCCAGGAAGGTCACTGCATTATGGGGCACACAAACCTTGGGTGTGATGAGCTCACTTCTACTTTCCAGCAATTTAACAGCTTCCAAGGAATAACTGCACATAACTGTGGCCTTCTCTTTTTATAGTTTAACAAGATGTTTACTTCTGCTGTAAGAAAAAGGTTTATTATTCCCATTCCTCCTCCCTTTCAGATGTCACTCCAGGCTATTCCAGGAAAATTCTAACAAGGTGTCTGTCGAAGGAAAAAGTGGAACTGTCCAAGATGAACTTCAAGTATTGGAGTCTGATAAACATTGCGATGCTGCCTTCATTTTGTATGCAAATCTCTTCTTCTGACTTTCAGAAAAGCCTTTCTACATTCTGAAATATTAGAAAGTCTAAACGTGGAGCCTTACCAGTACCAGCAGTAGCACACCTCATAAAGTAAATTTCAATACGATCAAAATGAATGTTTGCTTCAAAAAAGTATCCATTTAAAGCTCTGGAAACACTGAAAAGATTTTTAAATCCCAAACAGAATTACTAATTTTTATTTTTTCCCCCTACATGACCTCATTTAGCACAGCAGAAGACTACTTTTCCTCATCTATTAAGACTTCAATGAAATAATTCATTTACAGTTAACAGCCACAGTATTCACATTTAAACATGAATATTAATTGACTGATAATGAGATGATAAAACTGCTTTTCTCTGCAGGTGCACCAATCAATTTCAATGAAACTAAAGGAGTATTTTTCCTTACTGCATCTACTGTTTAAAAGTTATTTTATTTTCTAATAACGTGCTTTACATTGATCTTCTGGAAAAGTATGGTTTCATTTTAACCTTTTTGAATTATAATAGTTTCTGTTTGCATAGAAATTATTTCCCAATATTACTTTTCTCCAACTGGTGATTAGTTTCCATATGATTAACTTTGCAGAATTCAAAAATCACTCCAAAAAACTAACTTCTGTGAAACTTTCATTCTGTTGGCTGGAAATCTTAAACTTTATAAAAGACACGAAAGCATCTGAATGATTTTTAAGGGAGTATTTGTCTTGGACTTCTCCATTTGTACAAATTGTTAAATGTTGGTCAATGTGGCTCCAAGACCACTGTAAAAGACTTTTTACAGTCATCAATAACAGAATCCAGCTTGCAGCAATTCATTATCTATCAAAATTTTCTAACACATGTTTGAACAGAGCAATCAAATTTCACTCCAATAATATTATTGCCTTTCAAGTGCTAATAATTAAGGAGCAATGAAAAGAACACTCTGTTCTGAACATGTTTTTCAAACACCAGACTCTCTGCAGGAATCATGAGAATTGGGTACAGATTGTTTGCTTCAAAATCGGAAGAACTCAAGATGAATGAAAATGTGTGATATGTGTAAAACATATACAACTATAGGCATAAATATTACTATAAACTTGGAGAAACTAACGACAGAAGCTTGACCTCAACTCCTTTGAGCTCTGGAGGTCTGACCCTTACTGGGCAGGTGGTTAACCAAGCTGGCACTCACAGTATGTGCAAACAACACTGGTACTTGATTTAAAAAAGAAAATAAAAGTTAAATGTTTTAGTATTTGTAGACATAGGGTCATTGATTATTAATAATAGTCTGAAAGAGACAGGAGAAATTTTTTCATCACAGAATGAGAAGCCAAAACAGAAGACATCATCTGCAGCATCCTCAATGACCAAAGTGCCTAATCACACATAAGTAACTGCTACTGAAATTGGAAGTGATGATAAATTCCTCTGTGATCTCACAAAACTTTTTAGAACAGTAAAGACTGCACTTGCATTTTAGACACCAGAGTCCTAGATATAAACTCTGGATCTTCAAGTGACTGTCATCCCAAATCTCTTACCAAAATAAATACTTTGTAACATAAAAATAGCTTTAGTAAAAACATTAAAATTAAGCAAGCAAATAATGCCCAGTTCTGACATTGATTCTACCAGATGATTGAAGCCTGTCCAGATGGGATCTGATGTGAGCACTGTAGAGAGCAGCCACCCCAGAACAAACAAAAGCGAAAAACTTGCAAACCAAGAAATTGTGTTCTTCTGATATACATTGGGTAAGGAGTCTGATAGATAACGAGGGAGAGTCACCACAAGCTCTGGAAAGTTTAAATAAAAGTTAGCAGGGCTTGGAAGCTGACTCCATAACAAACCAGAAACCAGTACACAGCTATGGAGACAAAAATGATACCAGGACTCAGGAGTTTTGGTGCTAATGCACAGTGTTAATGAAGAGAACGTGTGTGGCTGAGACATAGTACTCAGTCTTATATAAGCTTCTCTTGAAGGATCTGTCTAGAAAAATAACTTCCCATCATGAGAGGGCCTAGAATTTAACCACATAAACAGCAAGTATTTATAGTATTTATCTAAGACATTTTCGGTAGATAATCTGGGGTAAATTCATCAGAAAGCAGCAATTTTGTTGTGACAGAAGCTACAGAAGCTAAATTGATCAAAGAATCAAGGATGTAGGAGAGTAACATTTACTATGACAGCCTTTAAGTAGACTTTTACGTGTACTTTGCAGGCAACAAACAAATACTCTTTTTAATTTGAGATCACTTCTACTAACTGCAGAACTGCATGATAAATACAGGAAATAGCTTTCAGTTAGAAAATCTCCTTTACAGCATTTATTGTGTTTCAAGTATTCTGAAGCTACATGCATAAACTCATGAATAAAACATAATTAATTTTCCACTGATCTAAGTATTTCACTTGAAGAATTTAGTTTCTTAATGGTATCATCTAGCTATACCACACTTCTGTTCATTGAAAAGTAATTCCTTTTCTTACTGCACTGTAAGAGACTGAAATATGTTTAAATTAGAATAGATCTTAATTCTACTATTTTCCATGATAGACCCAGACTTATCTGTTTCCATTTTGTTAAGAACCATCATCTAAAGACAGCAAGCCTAAACTCATTATAATTTAACTGTACATAAAGAATATTTTATTTTCACATTTAAATACACAGCAGTTTGAAACATTTACTATAATAAAAATCTTACATCTGCAGCATTATTCTGAACTCTCCCCAGAGTGCCACCATCACATTTCTGTAAATCAAAAGTGGTTTTTTTTCAGGCTCTGAAGAACAAAGGAAATGTAAGTTCCAAAGTAATTGTAGTTTAGAGGCAGCATGTGTTTCCTCAAAGGTCTCCCAACAGGATTCTCCATCGAGCCACTCACCTTATCTTTCTCTACTGCTTAGCTCCAAATTTAGAACTAATTTGTATTTTTTTGGAGTCATAATTGACACAACATCAGAAACAGTTTAAAAGAGCTCAACATATTGGAGTCACAGGAAAAAATAATCTGCCTCGGAGCAGTCCCCATGACTTAGTGCCCAAATGTGACCAACAGGCCCTGCTTGCACAACAGCACCAATGGCACAGAAAACACCTGAGAACACAAGCACTGGGTGAAAGACTTAAACCCTTTAATTGAGAATAACGTCAAAAAATTAAACCAAAGCCTTGGCAGTTAAATCTATCAATCAGGAAGGCTACATGTTTTAAGAGAGCTGTGCAAGGTTAGTGTTCTGCATTCGGCCCTCAGCAAAGATTCCCTAACGTGGGACAGCTTTCAGCCCTGCGATTCCTTTTACAGCACTGCCCTCCAGTGGGCTTTGCCCGCAGAGTTTTTCTTAACCAGTAGCTGAATTCCTTTGCTTCAGGGATTTTCAGAATCTCAGAACGGTCTGAGCTGGAAGGGAGCCAGAGGATCCCCAGGCCCATGGAGGGCCTGTATGAGGATGGAACCCACAACCTCGGCATCCTTAGCACCACACTCGAACCAACTGAGCTCATCTCAGGGTCATCAGCACTGCTCAAGAAGATGTAATAGGTCTCACCAAGTATTTTTGTAGGCATTAAGAGTCCTACAGCTAGGAGAGGAGAAGGATATGGACATAAAATTTCACTTCATCTAACCTACCTTTCTTCGAATTTCAGTATTTTAAAGTGAAGATGGGAAGAACTTAATTCCAAAAAAGCCCACCACACGGATCTTGCCACCCATTTCAGAGTTCAGCTGCTATTTATACTTAAAAGTCAGTGCAAAAGAAAGTGTTTCAGAGTCAGAGAGAATTAAAACATATAAATAAATGTATATTTTGGGTTTTGTTGTAAAACCGGTAATGTCTGAGATTTAGGGCCTCATTGATTTCTGTGAGATAACTTCAGATTCAGCACAAGTTCTCAGGAGGATACGTCGATGGCAAGGCTTCTCATGCAACTTACATAGGTTTCCTTCAGTATTCTTGCAGTGAATTCATCAGCAGAGATAGCAAATCTCACACCAGTGTCTGTAAATGCAGATTTCCTTAAGATCCAATATGAAACCTGCCTTTAGCAACACTGTCAGTAACACAAAGATCAATCCTTTCAAGCACAAAATGCCAATAAACAAGTTGCTTACTTCATAGTTACAGTGTGTATTTGGAGCACATCAATATCCAATTTCAGCTTGTTCAGTCACATGCACTGTCCTTTACAGCATCAGCAGCTGTTTCTATGCCAGGGTCTTAATTTTTTTCTTCTTCCTCAGGCTGTCCTCCAGGCTTCTGGACAGATTCCACAACTCTTGTGCTCTTACTGGTATCGCAGCCCATTTGGTCTTAAGCAGAAAAGGAAAAGATTTATCTTCTTTTGCAGATGCCTACAGAAGGCTCCCTGCATTGCAGGAATGAAGAACAAGGAAAGGAACTCCAAGCTAAAGGGCCTTCACTGGGCCAATTAGTTAGGATCAAGTATCTCTGGTTTCTGTAACAACTCACTGATCCTGGCACTCAAACACCAGCTATTAAAGAGCTATGGTTTACTGCAGGTTGCAAAAGAAAAGTTTTGAGACTAGGAAACTGTTCTTCATTAATATTTTTTCCCAACAGAATAACTCACAATTGCCTTGCCCAAGAAAGCCTATTTTAACTTTTAAACATCCTAAAGCTCAGTACTAGGAAACATTGTCTAGAAAGAGGGAAAACGCATGTTGTCAAATTAGCAAGTCTGTACAATCTTGTAAATACCTTCAAAATCATAGTTTATACTGCTATATAATTACTATTTATTTTAAATTAACAATAGCAACTTCATAGTTTTGTTCCTGCTTTAATGGCTTTGAGTCCAAATCTTTCAAGTTTCAATGCAAGTTTTAATAGGGAGTTCTATTAAAACCATCCATGACCATTCACGAGGGATAAATAGGTTGCTCAATTCACTTGTACAACCCAATTTACTCATTTAAGTCACAAAATTAGTGTTTTGTAACTTTTTTAGACAAAAATCGGGGCTACTGGCATGTCCTTCCTGTTGACAAATTAGGCTTCCATTTTGACACAGCTGTGAAGTAACAGCAGCAGTGATTACTAAGCCCATCACTAAGTATGTGATTTTCTTGGTTTAGCACCATGCAACAACTTGTGATTTTCTCAAACTTACTCAAAATGTTTTTGTTGTTACCAGCCCCAAGAAAAAGCCTCAAGAGTAGGGAGACACCTTGCTTGAGACATTTGTCTCTCAGAAGTGAGAGAATCCATATGCCCAAACCCTCTTAAAATATCAGCTTGAATCTTAGACTTACGAAATGCAAAACAAAACAAACAAAAAAGTAACCCCACCCCACCCACCCCAAGAAAAGATTCAGTCATCTTGGCTATACCAGTAATACTGGAACATCCAACCTAAGGGGCTTTTGGAGTGAGCTTGGCCTAGGGTTACATGTAGTTGTCAGAACGGGGCCCACACAATCACAAGTGGAGCCTTCAGAATTTCCATCTGCTGAACTGACTTATTCCAGCATGCCTTCTTTGAAAATACAAGACTGGAAGATAGAGGCATTCAAACTCTAAAGGCACATAGGGAGTTTTTGGTTTTATAAGAAAACCCCAGGAATACAGTTCTATGTTTGTGTGTTCAACCATTTGTATTCTTCATCCACTTCATTATCCTTCCTCCTTTTAGTTCAGGTTGGCTTTAGTAGCCAATATGGCCTTACTTGTGAGCACTATAGTCAGACAAAAAACTCAGCAGATCCCCAAAGTGTAATACCTGTACAAGTACTAATTATTCTGGAGTATTCGCTGGTCTGCATTTTCACAACACTATCTCAAATCCTCCACTAGATGGTAGCTGACTACTGTGTTGATGGTGCAATGTTACACAGTCTGTGTTAGCCACAGGAGCTGCACTTGATGACTATGAATTTTCAAGATTAATCACAGTATCGTAGATTAAATGTATGACATGCTCAGAGATTGACACTGTCTTAAATATTTAAGGGTAAGAAGAGATGCCTAGGTAATTACACTATCCTGCTACTTAGGAGTACTGTGGTCTCACAGCATTCTGCTTTTAGTTCAGTTTTGTTTGTCCACCATTGCAACCATGTTTGAAAGCCTTCAGGGACAGATATTTCTTTCAAACATATCTTTATTTAACACATTTACTTCCCTCGCCTGTTGAAAGACAATGCTTTTTTTCCTGGAAGGTTCTTCATTACATCTCTGAAAATATTGAAAAATTTCAAAACAGATTGCTTCAAATTAGGAAATCATTCAACTGATGTACTAATGCCCTGTTTGTATTAGTAGCCACTGACAATAAATGCAGAAGCACTTTACATAAGAGTATTTGAAAAAGGCTTAAGGGGTTATTGATTATACTTAAAACCCAAATCTCTACGTTTCTGACCTCCCTCCACTCCAGTCTGGCTATGCACCAGTTTAGTACCTGGGCAATAGTCCAGCTACTGATGTGCTACAAACTCCAACAGCAACAACTTCTATTCGATTGCACCAAGTTATTGTTCCCATAGCAACAATACTAGTTTTTCCATCCCATATTTCCTTCGCAAAACTGGAAGTACATAGCAGCCAGACAAATGAGAAAGTATTCCAAACTTAACCACTCAGTAGACCACTTCACTAATTTTTAATAGATTAACTAAGGCACTTTTTGTAAATGAACTGAAAGACAACTTCTTTCCTTTGTCTACTTATTAGACAGATTATTACTTGCCAAGTTCTTTCACAGAAGCATGCTGAAAGCAGAAGAAAAAAGTCTACACTGAAACACATTATTCATTATATTGTGCTGTTCTAATTGAGTGTTTTTGTACTCTTTATTTCTCCTGACAGCAAGGGAGATCATCTAATTAATCTTATAACTGTTCCATCATCTCCAATATTTCAAGGCTGCCTAGTAGACCCCATTTACAAAGCAGTCTCAGTTTGACTGTGCTTCTCCCAGTTTGAATGGACAATCTTCCATCTATCTCCCCTGAAACCAGAAGCTTTTGTAGCAAGTTCCATGAGAAGTCTAAAGATGAAAGTCAAATGCACTTCTAAACCATGCAGGCCACAGGTGTGGCAGGTTAGTCCAGCAGAAGAGTTCTAGGATTTGAAGAAGCCAAGGCACAGTGACTAGTAAGCCAACTGAAGAGACAGCTACATAAATTACAAGTATTCAAGCCAGTAATGGAAGAAACATTCCAAACTCTTGAAGGAATTTTCCAGCACAATTCTTGAAAAGTACCCAACACTTGAATAAATTATAATTTAAGTGATAATTGTACAAAAAATGCCTTGAATCTAGCTGAATAATTTTACTGCCAAGCCAAGCAAGAACAAGGGTTTTTGGGTCCCACTTTACTTAGAATAGACTGAAAAAATTTACAAGAAGTAAGAGACATCAGCCTAAAAAGTCATATAAGCACATGAATCTGAGCATTCCCAATTCACCTAGCACAGCTCTTCTGGAACACCTCTTCACAGCTTTAGCTAGATTCCATTTCAAATCACCCTAAAGTGATTTATATGACCCTGTTCATGCTTTCTCTAGAGAATAAGGATCATTTTTATCTTCATCCTAACTTCTCATGGGAATTTGTTCTAATCAGTTATATACTTTTTACAATGAAAAAAATACACAAACTGTGAGACTTCTGAAGACTTCTTCATATTTATTCATTTAAGAAGCACACATTTATTCAAGTAGCATAGAAACAGAGTATTTTTATAAAGAGGTGAATTCACTCACATACAGGGTCCTCACTCTAGCATTTATCACACCTAGCTCAAACATGGAATTGATTTGGCATTTACAGTAACTGAAAAGATAAAAAAATACTTGTTCAAACCAAATTATCTAATACACAAAGCAAGCCTCTACACCATCTAATCAAACAGCTAAACTGAACGAGTTATTCCTCATTACCACAGGTAACAAATTACAAGGTTTTGCAGATGAGACCCCTAAAAATACAGGTCCACTGGAAAGAAAAATCCAGTGTTTAAACATTTCAGGCTACTTCAATGAATCATATGGGAATACATTATGGCTTGATTTCATGGTATGACTACAGTACACAGTAAAATACTAGGCCTACAACTGGTTCTGAGCAGGAAGACTCAACTTCTTATAGAAAATCCAGAAATCTTCATTTTGAACCCCTGAGTGGAGAAATTTTGTATCACAAACAGCCACATCTCCCCAGAGCAAGCAGGATACACACTATTTGTTTAGCACACCTGGGAAAGGTTTCCAAAATGTGAAATAGAGCTGCCCTCTGCCCCAGTGACAATGTTTTCTCAGCACTGCACACTGATGACAAGGCCCAGTGACATATTCTGGAGATTCACCTTCTGTCATGCATTTAGCTAATCTTTTATGTGTGCTGCCTCCTGTTGACTAGAGTTCCATAGCCAGCAGCCAGATCCACTGGTCAAGCATTTCCAGGCAGGAAGAAGAAACTGTAATTACATTGCAGGTACACAATCAAGATGCTTAAATTTTGTGTGTACTTAATATATGACTTCCTTCCCCACTACTGTGTTCTGCTTTTTCAGTAAAAACACAAAGGAAGTGTTAAAAATTCCAATGGCATATAGAGTATATACTGTCATCCCTGTATTTATCAGATTTTTAAATTTGAATGGCTAAACAAGACTTGTAATATTCTCTGTCTGTATTATGCTTCTTGAAGAAGTTGTCTGCCTACCTCAGCTAAGTAATCTTAAAAGATTTTTTAATGAAATTCATGTCGAGTATGTCTTGTTTAAGCTCCAAATAGCAATATGAAAAGATATTATTTCCTAATTAGTTTTCATTAGTAGATATAAAGGATTAATTTAGCAGTATGCTCTTAAAGGAATGTCTACTTGCTATTTATTAACTCAAAAGAATAAGAAAACATATATTGATGAGTGTTCTGTCGAGCTATCTTTGTGCCTCCATCCTACAGTGCTGCTCTGCTGCTGTCAAATATGTCTGTGTTTCTGTACACTAAGGAGAAGGAACCACGACAATCTGTTCTCTCTTTAAAAACACAATCTGTGTTTGGCTGGCTGAAAGAAAAAACAAAAAGTAAATATGTTACAGTACTTGAAAATTTCACTGAACTAAGTTTAAGAACTAAGCTTTTAGAATTCTTAAGAGTTGTCGCTCTAAGATTTGTGTGCATGCTTTTTGAACATCAGTAAGATCTACTGCACTGAATTGTTAAATGCCAAATTTCTGCCATTTGCCAGGTGAGGGAGAAAGAAATAGCAAGCCTACAATATGACATGATAAAGATCCTGAGATTCTAAGCTTTTGTCTACTTGCCAAAAGAAAATGTTACCTAATTGGTGACATTGTTTGCTGTACATGCACACACTTGGTCAGTTCACACTTAATAAATCATCCCCTTGAAAACGAAACAAAAATCCTCTGCTTAATGCATGTTATAAATCTCACAAGAATCCCATTCTGACACAAGAGAATAAAAGTTCTGCACATTCCAGCAAGATATGACAGTAACAACAGCCTGACCTGATACCTCAGCAATCAGAAACTGCAGAGCAAAAAAAGGAGAAAGACCACAAACCAGTGCGGGTTTACTGCAGTCTAAAGGTTTATTTTTATAACAGTATCTAATCATATCTCATCACTTAATTTCAAAGAAAGACTGACCTGTGGTTTGTTGTTGTTGTTGTTTGGGTTTTATTTGAGTTTTTGTTCCTTGTGGTTTGTTTTTTTACTGGGGGATTTTTGATATGGACATATTCTAGCCATACATAACATGTAATGAAGTTTTTCAAATAAAGATGATGAACCATGTCTGATTTGGATGGCAGAAGTCACATAAGTGCTTTTAGTCTGAGACCATGACAAGTTCAGGAATAAATCAGTGCTTTAGTGGCATGCTCCAGGTGCCAGATAAATACACAGAAAAATAGTGTACTGCCCCTGCCAATCCCTCAGTGGGACAGATCACAACTGCAATAAACAGAGTATTCCAGGATGGAAGGGGCTTCACTTAGGAAGCACCAGGTATTGTTAAAAATAAATCAAGCTAGGCATTCCAGCCACGAGTTCAAAGCCAACCTGGCCACAATAGTTTTTCAACTATGCACAAAAGTTCTGTCACCACAGTCACAATTCCATCAGAGATCATAATACTTCAGTCATTTTTGGGACAAAGCTCCAGTTCCTCTATGAGTCACAATGATTTCACAGTACTGCCAGAAAGTTACAGCTGTCCTTTAACCAGAGAGGACCTTATTCTTCTGCATCTCCTGGAAAGTTTAGACATAATGTGACCAATAGACTTTACAGTAGGCTGTTAATGAAGCAATTCAATCCTTTCAGCTGTGCAGAATCAGACTCTAACTTTGCAATAAAAACCCCTAGATTCAAAGTCAGCTCCATCAGTTGCTGATTCACCTGTTTCAAATTCATCTGTTCCTTAATGAGATGGAGTCCTGTTACTCAAACTTGTGAATAGAAACCAGTAAATTTAAGTTTTGGTATGCAGGCTGCACTTGATGAAACACCTTCTGGGAACGTTCTCGATCTTTGTTCTTGATCTTTTTCCCTACAGTTCAAGTAGCAGCTACTATAGACCAGACAAGCCATCCAACATGTGAGTAGCCTGATAGTACTGTACAAACTGTGCCACACATACTAAGAAAATACACCATGGTCAAAATGTTCATCCCAAAAAACACTGAAACCTGATTTTGGCAGACAATCTGTTCATGCCTATTTGCTCTTTGAGCCAAGCAGAAAGCACTTGACAATTCATTTTGTATCACTTTTAAGAGCTGGGGAGGTGCTCCCAAGATAGAAGTGAATCAACAACTGAGAAGGGAAATCTGAAAAGGCAGAATTACTGAGGAGTTCAACAGCACCATGGGATAAGCTGCTGAAGAAGAACTTGGAAATCTCTGTTTGTAAACCAGGCTCATTAGCTGCAATTATCACTCTAGTCCTCACACAAATGACAGCAGTTCTTCTCATGTAGCTCATACACCTGGGGAGCTCTTCACACAGACTAAGTTAAGGAGTAAGCTGTTCAGGCTGGTCGGTTCTTTCAAGATGGATCACAGCAGTGTCACTGCCTGGATCTGTAAGGGAACTGCAATACACTGATTTACCCCTTCCCACACAGGATCACGTCAAATTCCACAGTAAGCCACACTCATTTGCCATGGACAGCAGTCATACAACATTATCAAAAAGACTCAACTACACACCCAATTATTATTATTATCTGTTCTTGATGCATTATTTATCTAGACATTCTTATTTAAGAAAAATTGCTCTCCTTGTTTCAAAACTGCACTGTAACAGGTCTGTCCCAACAGCTCAGTCTGCTCAAAATTCAAAATTGTGCCTACTTCTCACCAATATCAAGTTCTTATTGTTTAAAACAAAAATTATCTTCCTTTTTGACATCACTTTCAGAGCACTGTATAAAAACCAATTTTAAATTTTTCAGCTAAATCCTGTTCTGGAGATCCTAAATTCATTCTGTTATTAGAAGCTTTCCTTACTCTACTGAACCACCTTACATAATTTCTTATTCACTTCTTGTAGTAATCTTTTTTTCTCATTGTACATTTGGGTGTTTCCTGTAGCTTTTATCAGCTCCCTGCACGCCTTTCATAATCTTCTGTGCTCTTCAAAAGCATATAATAAATTTTATATAAGTACAGTTTTTCTTCCATAGCTTTTTATGGACTCTCCAGCTATTTGTCCCTGAATAGACAAGGCAGGTTTGGAGCCAAGTTGGAGACTTTTCCATAACTGATTTTGTGAGTGTCTATGCCATTTAATGAGAAGTACTTTCAGAAGAGGAAGAGCCATTATGGAAAACTGTAAAGCCAGCTTGTTATAATGAATTTCTTCAGCAGGTAGACACTAAAAACCCAACAACTTGTGAGTTGCCAGTCTTTCATATTTCCCCTGAGAAAAAACACCCTAGAACAAAAATTATTCAACAATTATTCTTAAATACAATAAATGCATGGATTAAAGGTAACCAATACAAAGAAAAAAAAAAGAAAAAAAATAAACAGAACCCCACTGTGCTTTACAGTTCATGTACTACTACAGTTATGTACTCACAACTTCGGCATCCAATCCAATACTTAATTTTGTTTTACTTAAAGCACAGAGTTAAACACACCAAAAAACAGTTTGCAGAATCAGAAACAATTCACCCGCATCAACTAATTATTCTTTCAGGAGTCAGACCTTGAGGCAAGAGAATGCTATCGAGTGTAAAGACAAACATGTTCCTCCAGCTGTTTGACATACTTATTGGACATAATAAACTTGATATGCTGGAGGCTATAATTAATCTTTACTAAGTGAACACTCCTCTGATGATGACTTGCCTACTGAGCTGTCTAATGACACTTAAGGCTTTGATAAGTAAATAAATTAGTTCATTATGGTCAGACAGTCTTCCCTTTTTTTTTTTGAATGAGATCACAGCTTTCTTTATCTTACTTGCCTCACTCAGTCATCACCAGCTACAATACTCTGACCCTGAAGCTGACAAAAGGACATTCCATTCACAGATCTCAACTCTAATTTCCCTATTACTTCCAATACCTTAATTTCTGCTAAAAAAAATAAAAAGCAACCTGAGACCAAATTGGCAATCTATACTGATAAGAGCTTCATTTTAAAATTACACTGGAAATTAACAATATTATTTGCTTTTCTGTTTCTTGATCTCATGGCTCACAATAACATGCACATAAGTAAAGCTGCAGTGCCCTCTTGTGAGCAGTCAAATCTCATTTTTGTAGAAGTAGATTTAACACTATTATGAAGTTTGAAAGAATTTGTGCTACAAACTGCCTCTCCTGAAGCAGAGGTGTGGCACTGTATGCATATACTTTATATTTACATACACACCCCCCCTACATCTAATTGTTCTGAAACTGATAAAAGAGGCTCATACAAAAAAGTGAAATACAGGTATATTCCTTTGTATTAAGTTCAGTAGAATTTAGGTTATTTCTTTATTCCTAACTTCCAAATAGGAGCAGCCAAAAAAACAGCTTCTTCAGAGCCATAATCAAGGGGCACAGTCTTCTTTTATTAAGCACTACAAAAAAAAAACTACAACACAAAAAGCCCATGCATGTGAGCACACACACACAATTCAAGCAGCCTTCCAATTTAGGCATTAAATAACTCAACTGACAAGGACTGGAGGGAAAATTAACCATTAGAAGAATTTGGAAGAAAAAGGAAAGCAGGTGGTAGTAGGGAGAGCAAAAGCAATAAAGCAGCTAAACAATCAAGCCCAGTACAGCCAAAATGCAATCCTAATTCCTATATGTCTGTGGGAAATCATTAGAAGATGGTGATAAAATTCTGCACAGGTATTGTATTCCTACTTGGATTGAATAAATATTTAGGATCTCGTTTTTTGTGAATAACAGAAGTTCACTAAAAGTCAGCAGTTAAGTCTCATACTAAGGTCACTTTTAATATTCCAAAGCATCACAAAATATAAGATCAGTTACAAATATCTGAAAAATTACCAAAGTTTATAGCAGCAATAAAAAACTAAACATGTGACACAGAAACAGTGCCACACAGTTGATTCTGTTGCCCAGGAAGCACATTAGAATTAATTTTCTAAAAAGTGACAGTGTGTTATCTACCAGGAAATGTTTTGCTAAGACTCAAATCTCTCATTTCCCTTGCACAGATATAGTTTATTGTATGCAATAGTCCTCAATCATGGAGCAGACAACAACTAGTTCACACTTAGGCTGCACATTACTGTTTCAGTGGTGTTTCCACAGGTAACAACTATAAAGGCCTTTAAGTTTCATTTCACCATATTCTTCCAGTTCATGACTGGTAAAGAACTTTTACAGAAGTGGAGCTGAACAAGAAATGCAAGTCAAAACATTTGCAACTCTTTTGAAAGTCCATCTTATCATATTAAATAATCACTTGTAAGCAGATGTTAAATATTTGACTTCAGCCAGAGAGTCAAGGTCCAAAGGAACTTCATTTGTTTAGGCCCAGATTCAAAGAATTATTTCAACTGAATTTAGGCAGACAGGTCCAAATTACCACAAAACATCAACAAAACAAGCCCTCTCTCCTGTGGCTTCCTAAAATCCCTGGCAGACAGATACATTTCAGTTCTGCCTTCATTCCCTCGTGGATGGTGTCAGTCCTGCAGATGGGCAGAACAGCCACAGCCTGTTTGTGGAGCTCTTACAGTATCCAGGATTGCCAGAAGCACTTCAGCCAAATGACTGCTGAACCCCAGAGAGTTCACCTCCAATCAGTCCTCAGGAGAGGGTACTTTGGGGCACACACACACAAAACTTCTTTGGTTTAGAAGTCTTGGAATCAGCAGCCTCCTGCAAACCCTGTGGCAGACCCAGCAGTCACGCAGAGCCTCTCTGGAGTTGCACTGCACACACCAGCGAGATTCCTGGCCCAGCACAGATGAGGCAAGTTAAAATACATGTGCTGCAGCAATCCAGTGCTCAACTACACTGTTTACAGAATTCAGTAATAACAGCAGTTACTCCATCATCCCTCAGAAACTCGCAAGACAACAATCTGCACAAGCTGTATGGCACTGAGCAGATTTACACAGTAATAAATTTCTTTACATAAGTGCTGAACTTCAATCTTTCTTCTGCATGGATTAAGTTAAAAGCAAAGGGAAGAAGGTTCACTTTAAAAATGACTGGTATTAGTGGCACCAAAAAAAGAATTTTTTTTTTGTTTTTTTTTTTCGAATTTGTGAGGTGAGTTTTAGTCTCAGTTAACAGCAGAGAATTATAAAGAATTGAACTCATGAACTCGTTTTCAGTTTCATGATTACTTGGCTATTACCTCAGTGGAAATTTGAGGTTTATTTATTGAAACCAACACTGACAAAAGACTGAATCACGGGTTTATAGTTTCACTATAAATTTTGTGAAGCAACATATGATAATCTATCTTTTTCATCAGATAAAGAGCCGACAAGTTGGCTTGGCATATTACATCATTTAGATTTACAAAACAAATTTCTCACTATGTTCAAGACAGCACAGGACACACCAGATTCCTAGAATGTGTTCAGATATTAGAAAACAAGCTTCAGGAAAGCATGTTCCTGCCAGTACTGTCTAGATCTGAGTG
The DNA here is from genome assembly GCA_013397915.1 of Daphoenositta chrysoptera. NCBI lineage: Eukaryota > Metazoa > Chordata > Aves > Passeriformes > Daphoenositta > Daphoenositta chrysoptera. The sequence goes on along the minus strand of VZRO01003283.1, from coordinate 288,913 downwards.
GCAGCCTTGTCATCCAGCTTGTCACCTGGCCCTGCCCCATTTTCTTGTCACCTGCAAACCTCTCTAAGCAGCTGATAAAGCTGTTAAACAGAACTAGTCTCAGTATGGATCCCTGGGGTATTATTTTTACCAGCATTTGTATAGCCTATTAAAACATTCTCCCATGCCTGTTCATCAAGTTTTCCATTCATCTGATTACTTACCCATTCAGAGCATGAAATCCTAACTTGGACAGATGAATACTGCAGGACATGTGATGAAAAGCTTTACAAAAGCTGAGATAAGTGACATCCACCGCTCTCCTGTCATCCACAAAGCTAATTTTACCATAGAAAAATACTCCCTATCCTGTAACTAGCTCTTTCGTACCAGAATAAGGACACCTTTCACTTTACAGGCAGCTAAAAACTCAGCTTTGAAGGAAAATGAATGTTGCAGCAGCTCCAGAGCGAAGGCGTGTCCACGGGAAGGACCACAGGAGGGCAGCAGGACCTTTCTGCTCGGAGGAGCAGCGAGCGGGATGGGCACAGCGGGCACAGGCACTGCTCGGCCGTGCTCTGCCTCGCCCGCCGCACCAAGGGCTGAATTAAAACCTAACATTTTAGGGATTTATTCCATATGCTGCTCACAGCTGATATATGGGCGCCCGCTTTATATAAGATCGTATTTCCAGCTCAATTTTCAGAGGTGCTTAAATGAACTCTAATAACCACGGGGATGTTCTGTGTTTTCCCTTAAATTTAAGGGGTCCCAATGTTGCCTAGTTTTACAGGTAGCTGTGGAGTGAAAGCAGTCCCAAAGCTACAACGTTAAAAAGTTTAGTAGAGATACATGGGCAAGCCCTCAAAGTCTATTGTTTATGGTTTGCAATTACCCTAGACTATGTAAGTAGCTTTTCCTTCAAGAGGATTCCCTCCCTACTACAGTTCAAGCATAAGCAACTGAGAAATGAATAACTTACTCTTACTTCTATTCTGTACATTCAGACTCCCTGAAGAGTTTCTAAACCTCCTTTTAATTATTCTGAAGTGTTGTCCTATCCAATATTCAGAATTAGGTAATACATTGATTTTTCCCACTCCTTACCAAACTTTTACCAGAGACTTTTGTACGGAAAATCACGCTACGAGAAGCCAGCGTCCACAAGGGAGACAGAGGAGTCCTACAACTTTATTCGAATAAAGGGACAGAGACACACCTGCGGGGTTCTCTCTCTCTCTCTGCTGTCTGGGGTCTACAAGGAACCTGCTGCCCAAAGCCAGCAGGGACAGTCAGACCCATTTCAGAGACGGTAACACCCACACCTTCACCCATCGAATTGCTCGTACAGACATTAGCACACATATTCCCTCTCGTGGGCTGTAGAAACAGCACCAAAACACGTTTCTACAGCTATAATTAATTTCTTTCTCTCCTGAAAACTCCTCCCCACTAAACCACTCTGTGGAAAAGCACAACGAGGCCTCAGTGCTGCCTTATGGAGACCAGAGAGTCGAGTGACCTGAGCTCCATGTGGTCATCACAACCTGCAGCTGGGCTTAAATGGCTATTTTCTTCCTAACACAAGAGCCTAGAGGAGGTCCTGTATCCCCCTTCTTCTTTAAAAGTGATCTTTACAGACTACACTTTAAACTCCAAACCACAAATTTCAGCACCTGGAGTGACAAACTGACCTCAGCCTATCAAGATACAAACTTCTGTTCTTTCAAAAGACAGTACAATAAACCTTTGCTAAAACCTAAAACTGGGCACTGCCATGTGTACCCTAAAAATATGCTTTATAAGTTTCTTAATGAAAAACATGATGTGGTTGAAAAAAACATTTTCAGTAAGCTCAGTTTTAAAATGTTCTCCTTTCATGCCTCCTATTTCATGACAGATTTCAGTACTATCATTAGGGCTTCATCAATTAGCAGCGTTCTTGTGGCTGTCATTGTGGTAAGCAGACACAGATGTAGGTGTTTGAGGAAACTGCAACAAAAATAGTTACAGAAATCAGCATTTTGATGCCTTAACTGCAGGTTTACTCAATTTACATCAGTAGTACCCAGCTGCCAGGTAAACTTTTAGGACATAGTAAAAGTAGGACATTCTAGCTGCCAACAGATTTCCATTTTACAAAGCAGATTATTTGCACATTGAATTAGCAATCAGATCTTTATTTGTAGTTGTTTATCACAATATGAAAGGTTTATATGCAGAATTCCAGCCTCTATTTCTGATCCATATCCTTGGACGCAATTGTTCTCAACCACTGTCAAAGAATTAAATTTTGTCCTAATCTGAAAAGATTTATAACGATATCCTGGTTTACGTCTGTCTCTGCAAGGCCATGAGAGAAACCATCTGCTTCTGGGTACTTCCTTTGCATCTGCAGTGTTTCAGATGTGCAGGTGCACAGCAGAGCTGCTCCCTGCAGGAGTTCCAGTGCTCATTCCAGCTCACACAAACCACAAACTGCCACACAACAGCACAGCAGAACAAGCAGCGCTCCCCACTTTGAACCGTACGGGAACATCTGACTTTGAAGATATTCAGAGGTAAATTGATATGAGCAGAGCCCCTCACCTCGCAGAGTTGTTAACAGCTCCAGAAGTGACCTGGAGAGTGTTCCCTGTTCATGCTGCAGGCTGCAGAGGCACGTACTGAGCAGCCCAACATCTCGGCCAGGGCTTGCCTGACGTGGCACTGCAGGTCTTCACCTGCATCCCAGATTTTACCAGGCTTTTGGAGCACACAGACACCGAGAGAGCTGCTCCAACGCAGCGATGTGTGCACACAGCTGGTCTCTGCCTTCCCCAGCCACACAGAGTGGCTGCTGAGAAGGATCAAAGCGGTCACTGTGGCAACAGTGAAATCTCAGCAGCACATTCAGCTGCATGAGAACTTCAGTGCTCTCTCCAGTACCTGAAGGGAGGAGCTGGAGTCAGGCGGGGGGGCCCTCTCTTCCCGTCACTTACAAGTGAGAGGAGAGGAAATGGCCTCAAGTCGTGCCAGAGAAGGTTTAGATGGGAGATTAGGAAAAGGTTGTTCACCGAGAGGGTTGTAAAGCACTGGAACGGCTGCCCAGGGCATCGAGTCACCACCCCTGGAGGGATGTAAGACAGGCAGATGTGGCATTGAGGAACATTGAGGGCTTGTGGTGGGTTTGGCGGTGCTGGGGGAACGGTGGCACTCGAGGAGCTTAGAGGTCATTTCCTACTTGAATGATTCAATGGGTCATTTGAGCCCTGACCTCAAAGTCTCTGCAGCAACTTCCATGGATAACCAAAGTACAGGAAAGCACAGCAACTGATTTCCTCTGTTAGAGGTTTTCTTGCAAAATTTTAATCCACACTTAGAGAAGAATAAAGGATGAGTGTCCTTGTTTTGAGTACACAGGACTTCTCCCTCTTTAGGCTACAATGAGTTAAAAGTCACACACGTGGGAAACCCTGAGGTAGAATAAATCATTATAGTTCTGTTGGAACCAAGAACATCAAAAAATACACGTGTTCTAAATCTGTGGTACATGAGACATTTGAAGAAAAGTATTTATTAAAAAAAAAAAAAAAGGAGAGGAGGGACAAAGTATTCTTTCACTCTTACCGAACCCAACATTTCAAGAGTCACCAATACACTATGATCAAGACAATGTAATTACCTTGTGAACTAGTGCTGCTGAGAAAATAAAGATACCATAAAATGTATAAAACCAGTTAAAATTACCATTACTTGAAACAATAGTAGGATTTCAGGGTGGTGATGTAAAATGTCAGAAGTTTTGATGGAAATAAAAATTAACATTGTGTAAAAGCCATCTCGAAAACTGATGAGACACTAACGTGTTTAAAAAAAATGAAGCCTAGAAAAAAAAACACCATTTAATTCTGTATATTTATGCAATCTATTTGTTTTCTAACTTCTAAAAGAATCCATGCAAACATTAAGCGCTCATGAGTTTCAATGTCCTTTTGAGCAGCAGAATAACCAGTCACATGATCCTATTTTCGGTCATTCATGTGATTTATGATTCTAAGCTTGTGCTCTCAGCTTATGACACTGCCATTCACACTACCCAGAGCTGAGAGCACTTGACGATGTTACACTGGTGTTGATAGCGTTATTAAGGAAGCACTACCATTGGCTGGCTAATTATAATAAAAGGGGGAAGGCCACCTTTTTTCCATTGAAGTACTTGCTTATTTCTCTATGGGAGCTAGAGGAGCAAAGACATAAATGTTTTGATTTAGAAGCCACTAGGACTTAGAAAAAAACCCAACTGTATTTATTTTTTGAAGTTTTTCTCAATTGCTGGTGAGAGAAAAGGAAATTAGAAAAAAATCTATAGGGCTGGCTGGAAGAAGAGAGCAGACACAGAAAAATTAGCATGAATATTACCAGCAGTCTTTTTGAATAGTCTGAGAGGAAAATTTAAGTTTTTATGATGAAGGAATTGAGAGACAGGGAGAAAAATAAAGATACTGTAAAGCTAAACATTGAAGTAGCTTGCTTAAAAGCTTGTCTTCTAAACTAATGCTGAGTAAGAACCTACCTTATGCTTGTAATTACAGAATCTCAGTAGAGAAACTATTTAGAAACTCTGAAATCAATTAATGAGTTACAATATATAATTAAGCATGTAAGATACACAACAAATCTGACTCTTGGTATAATGACAAAATTTTTCTTAAGTAATATCCTAACCATAGAAGCAACAGGTTGGAAAGAGCCAGAAGTATATCCCTAGTTCCCTGCTAGCAGGGAACACAAGACTTAGGGTAAGATTTCTGATTGCATCTATGCATGTAGTCCTCACAGGCACAATATCCAAACGTAGATAACTCTGAGAATTTTCTTGTATTCCTGGAATTCTTAATTCAGTCTTTAGGTCAACTCACAAGAGTTATGTAACTGCTCACCTAAACTGTTTCTTTTTTTGTTTTGTTTTTCTATTTATTTGGCACCATAAATAAAGCTGCAGGCAAGACCCAACAAGGTTTCTCATTTCAGCCATGCTACAAACTCCTTCCTCGAGCTTTTTGCTCTGCTGACCTGCTGCAGGGAAACGACTCCTGTAACAGCTCTGTAGCTTGACACTTTAAAAATAAAAGTTGTTTCAGATAATATTGAAGAGTTTTTGGCAATGGTTACTTCTGAATTTTGATCTTGAAATCAATGCTTGGGGTTTAATGCGCTTCGTTTTAATATGTTTGAAAAAGTATTATATAAAGGAAAAGGCTTATAGTTAGCTTTGTTGGAATGTATGTGCCCTGTTGGCATGTTCAAGAAATGCATTCCCAAGTGGCTCGATACGCTGTACCTGCGGCTACGCTCGCCCTGCCTGGCATCCACCTTTGCCTTTGACAGGCGGGAATTCCCCTTGTTCTCCCTGCAAGCGCTTGGCTTTCAATGGAAAACCTGGTGATGCCACCGCTGGGTCAGACGAGCTGAGCTGGCAGCGTACAGGCTCTGCCGGGAGGGAGGGAGAGCCTTGGTATCCCCAGTGCCGGTGGCAGACGCGCCCCGTGATTTCCCAGAGCGAAGGCGGCATTCCCGCGGCTGAGCGCGCTCCTCCCGCGGCACGGCCGGGGCGCCCACAGCGGCTGCGGGAGCGCCTGGCGAAAACGCGCTGGAGCGCCGAGTTTCCCTTTCCCAGGGAAAATCCCCGCTGCCACCGCCCGGGGCCTGCCCCGCATCCCGGCCCGGCCTCCGCCGGAGCCTCCGGAGTACCCGCGCCCGGGATTGGCTTCTCCCGGCGCAGGGGCCATATTGGATGTGCCCGGCCCGCCGCACGCACCATTTCATCGGCTCCGAGCCGCCCGCCCCCGCCCCGCCGGGGCC
>VZRO01003283.1:238870-282365 GCA_013397915.1 Daphoenositta chrysoptera | reverse complement strand
GCGGGGTGGAGCGGGCAGGGTGGAGGCGGCGGGCGCCCAGGGATGCGGTCCCCGCCACCCGCGGCCCCGCCACGGCGCCCAGGGGTGGCCGGGTGTGGGGGCGAAGTTTGAGGGGGGGAATTGGGCCTTCCCCGGGTAGCGGGGTGGGGGAGAGCCTGAACGTCCTGCCCTCTTCCAGGTAAGAAGATGGCAGGGCGAAGGGAAGAGGGCTGGTCTCCTTAGGGGAGTCAGAGGAAAAGGCTGCATGTCTCCCTCCCCGAGGTGGCAGCGAGAGAAAAGGGTTGGGTGGAGAAGGTGGGGAGGGCAAGAATGCTCCCGGCCACCTTCCGTGGTTTAGAAGGGCCTGCGAGGCAAGGAAGGGATGCAGACCCTCCCAGGCAGAACAGTGGGCATGGCAGACCTGGCTTCTCATCACACAGGAAAATAGAGGTGGGCAGAGGGAGGAATTAAAATAATTTCCCAGGGCAAGCGAAGCAGTAAGAAGAGAGGAGCTGAGTTTGGCAGCCCACTGCCTTGGATCGACCACAGCTGGAAACGTGGGAGCAGGGAAAGGAAGATGGCAGGGGAGGGTTGACACGGGGCGAGGTGTGTCTGGGAGGGATGGAGATGGGCATGCAGTCTGCTGTCCTTCTGGGCTGCGAGATTTCTGGGGTGAGGAGAGCTGCTGGTGCATGGCCACAGGTTCCCACAGCATGGGTGGAGCCTTGAAAGGGGATTTGGCTGTCAAAGTGCAGGGCTGGAATTTATGGACTGGCGTTTTCCAGGTAGGGGCTGCAAGCTGACCTCCTCCGGGGATGACAAGGAGAGGATGCCGAGGCCAGCTCGGTACTGTTGGTAGATGGCACTGGGCGGAGAGGTGGCATGCAGCTTTATTCTAGTGAAGTGGAGAAATTGTCACATTTCCCAATGAGGTTTAACACAGTGAAAGGTTAAAACCTCTGCATGCCTTCTTTACACGCAAATTTTTGTGAACGGGGATGAAAACCAGGTGGAAAGGATTCTGAATTCTCTCATTTTGGCTGGATAGCTCTGACGACAAGGTTGATGCATACACTTTCAGTTTGCACGAAATGGTTTGCTCTCCTTACTGTTGTATCATAAGTGCCTTGAATCTTTAGCAGCTGAAAACTTCCTTCAGTTCATGAAAGCCATTTAACTTCATCAGTGTGAGAAAATACAGCTCTGTCTCCCTCCATTATGTAGAGGAGAGCTGAACCCTTGCGTGTTACAATTCGTGCTCATGGGGCACAAAGTAACGATTTGTGTGACAGGATAGCGTTTCTAGTTCTCTTGTGTATTTTTTGAGACTTTAAGAAGTAGCCTTAAAAAGTAACCCTCCTCTTTCAGGAGAACTAGGCCCTCAGTCCTAAGAGCTCACTGCAACTGATTTTAAACCTGGATCATTTGACACCAAGTTCCCAGTTGGCAGGTGTGAGGTAAAAATAATTATTTCACTTTGTTTTACATAATCATTTGTATGCAGTTATAAATATGTTTATAATTCAAGGAAGACTATTAATAGTCCATCATTTTTGAGCAAAATCTGGATTTTTATCCTGTCTCTGAATTTTAACTTCTTGTTGCACAGATCAACTTTTTGTTAGTTTCACAAGGTAAATATTTTCAAATCAATGATTATTCCCATCTTAGACTTTGTGAACTGTTAAAGAAAGAGTAGCAATAAGTAGCTTTTAGGTTTACTACTTTCTACACACCCTCAACACCTTATACCTGTAACTAATACTGACTTCTTCATTCCTCCTGCATCTGTCAGATGAGGCTTCCCAAGTGCCATGGACTTCAATGCCCAGATTGTGTGAACCAAAGAGCAAAAATGAATACACATGTTCTTGAATGTTAATCTGTTCAGGGATCCGTGTGCCAGGCCCTTGGCACATGGAGAAGTTGGTGGGAAGTAAGGTAGGATGTCAACTTAGATATCAACAGCTCTGTGGTTAATGGCCACTGTGAACTCTCTAACCTTAAAGTGAATGTGAAGGAGATTTCTTTCTTTCCCTGTTAGTGAGTAAGCTGCATCAATTTACTTTGCATTTAGATGACAAGGGCAGGCACCTAAGTAGTTACAGTGCATCTGTGCTGGTTTACTTTGTGCTAACTTGCTTGTTTGTATTTAACCAAATGGTTATATTTATACAACTTTATGCTGCTTTTCATGATGAAGCTATACTAATTCATGCCACTCAGAGTAAGGCTATCATTTTTACTTTAAAAAGAAATGGAATTGGAAGTCTTATAATTCCTCAAGAATTTTGAGGAATCGCAGCACCTTCTCATTTCACGTGAGCTGCTTGTGCTAAATGCCCCTGAAGTTTAGTCCAGGGATTCAGTCATGGAAAAATGTGGATGAAAGCAGAGTGTGGGTTTTAAAAAGTATTATTAGTGGTGTTATCTAAAAGATGTATGACATGAACCACTACTGAGAGACTATAGAGACCCTAAACCAGGCAATTTTAATTTGTTTCCTTTTATGAGTGAGATAAGATAAAGATGCAGGCAGATGAAACCCAAAAGATTGACATGCTGCTTTAAAATTGCCTTTTTTGTGGAACCCATGAAGTAAGTACATGTACATTTGTTCTCACTTGGTTTATAGGGCTAGTTTTAAGTTGGTTTTTTTTAAAATGTATCTTACAATAAAAATATTCCCTATATTTATGGTATATGTATCCTTCAGACACTTCAAAAGTACAGGTAAGCTGAACAATTATGTATTTTATGAGTTCAGATTCTTAACAGTGCTTTTTTTTTTTTCTTCTATGTCAGTCTTGTAGAAAGAAGTGCCCAAATACCTGCATCATCATATTTCTTTGATACTTTTCATGCAATTTAGGATGGAGTCAAATGGCATATCCTATTCATCACTGGATTGCAGTATTTTCCTACTTTCCACCATTATATATGTACTGAATTCTCAGTAATGCTTGGTACTTGTGTTTAGAAATCATCCAGTTGAAATATTTCTGTGTTTAACTGAAGTCTGGTAACCCTTCACACCCAGATTCTTTCCTAACCCATATAATTTTGTCAATACTTTATATTTTTCCACCAGCCTATCCAGAGTTGTCCTTTTAATGGTCTTGGCTCTACCAAACCATGGAGCTGTGAGCTTAATGAAGACTTTGAAGTCTCACACTCACTTGGGCTCCCACAGTGTCCTCATTCTACTTCCCGGTGCTCTTCCTGTAGTCAGAAGTGGTGCCTCAGGAATGTGGGGTACACAGGAATGTGTGATGGAGAAACCAGCTTTTTATTTAGTCAAACCTTCAAGAATTGGTAGTTAACATTATTATACTGGTGAAGTATTCTCTTTCCCTTTCAGCAAAAGAAAAAAGAAAAATGCTAAGAAGTGATTATTTTGCTGATAAAACAGCAACTGAAAAGCATTTGCAGCTTTGGCTGAAGGAATAGCAAGATTCTCATGTTTAATCTGTCTGACCAGTTCATAAATGTGAGAGTGGGCTGGACAAAAGTCAAACAGGCTGATCACACGACTTTCTTATTTACAGTAGTGCAGGGAGGAGAGATCTTTTCTTAAGCAGCATTTTTTTCTAGAAGTGTTAAAAGAAAAAAGTATAATGTGGTTTACAATGACTATGTTTTTTAGTAACTGCAGTGTTGAAAACTTGCAGAAGACCAATTCTAAATAATTTTTAACAGTGTGGTTAATGAAGATTTATCTTGACTTTAGAAACACTAGAACCTTAGGAGTACTTTCAAAATGTGTATGTAATAGAATTCATATGTATGCTCTGCTACCTCTTAGAGTGAGCTTTAGTGATCAAGTAAAAAGCTACTTTTGGAAGCACCTTGGATCCAAGTTCCACTTTCAATGCTAACTTTGTTACATTCACTTTCTAACCTGCAAGAAAAATGTTACAAAGTAGGAAGCATTTCTTTAAAAGTCAGAATTCAGCAGAGATACATTGGTAAGATATGGCATCTGTCAGTAAGCAGATGTGTTGAAATCTTCAACTTCATTCTTACAAATTACCCAGGCACTGCCAAATATTAATGTCTTTAGGCTGGCAGTGTACACGCGTCTTTCTCTTTGTAAGCCATATATTTTTGTTTTAATCTTAAATCAACAGTTAGAATTTGCAGGAAGATGGAAAAATGTTCCCATCCTTTTTCTGGAGACAAATAGCAATTCTGACTTTGTTCTTTATCTGAGTCATATTAGAAAATGTAACTCTGGTTACCAAATTGTTTCCGTCTGCAGTGTTTTCTTGGGCACTTTTCCTTGTGCCGCATGAGCAGTATTAAAAGGTTTGTTCACTCTTTCATGCTGGTCACTAAAATTCAGGAATTCCTCCAAAATTTGTTCTGTAAATGGCTTTTGAAAAGAGATGGTTTTATTACATTTGATACTGAACACCCTAATGAAGAAATTTTTAAGCTTCAGAAAGACTTCATTTATGTAATGCCATGAAAGTCTGCCCATCTGATATTCCATATGTTATCGGAAATCCAAGAATTCAATACAATATATTTTTTGCTTTCAATTATCCTGTAGTAAAGCTGCTGTAGTTATGGCTTCCACCTACATTAAAAACAGTGTTAGGTAAGACAGTGGGCTTGAGTCCATGTAATATGGTGTTGCTGGTTTCAGCATGTAGCTCTTCAAAGTATTTTTTTTCTGTTTTTCAGAAGATAAATTTAAATTAAGCTTCAGAGAAAGGTTTTTAGATAAGTTCGTAAGAATTAATTCATAAATACTCTTGACAAGCAGATGAGTATTGTCCCATTTACTTGGGGAAGAATTTTTAAAGTCCATTTTGATTGTCAGACTCTTGTGCCTGGGTATTGATGTCACAGTAAAAGTTGTCTGGAGTCTCTGTTGCAGGTAAATTCAGGAATATGTCCTGACTGTGCTGGAAACCATGAGACAAGATGAAAAATTATGTTTTGCTTGAGTTATTAGTTTTAATTGATTTCCTAATATAAAAAGAGTATGCTGAACAAATTGTGAACTCAGAGTGTCTTGCTTAACATGTGCCTGGGAGCAACTCTTTCATAACAACTCTCCTTACATACAGTTAAAAAAAAGGCTGAAAAACAAAACAACAGAAAACTTGTATGCAGCCTTCCTCAGAATGGGGCAGCCCTGTGATATAGATGAAACTCCTCATGCCAGCAATGTGGTGTGGAGTGGGGTGTCTGAACCTGTTTGGTTCAGTAAAGTACTGGCATATCCTAATCTGGCAGTGTCAAGACTTGAAATTGTGCTCTTTTTTTTCCCAGTGCAGATTTCTGTCAATGTCAAGTCTTCACAGCTGCTGTCTGTACTCATCAATCAGGATCCATAGGAATCTGTAAAACAGGCACAATCCTTTGCATTGTTCCAGTTGGTACTTCCAGGTTATAAACTTGCAGTAGTTCACAAAGATGCTTATCAGGCTAGAACACGAGAATTATTGGAAGATAGTGTATTATCAGATTGTGAATTGAAAGAGGGCTGTGCTCCTCTGTCTCTGCTGTTTTGTGATGAAATCTTGGTTTAGGCCACATATGAAAATGAAAAGGGTTTTTTTCTGATTTTTAATGCAAATGTTTCTCTAAATCTTAAAATGGCCTAAATGTTCCTCAGGAAAGATACCAGAACTCAGAAACATATTTTGTAGGTCTAATATAAGGTGTAACACTGAAATTGATGGCAAAACTGTAGAAAGCCTGTAATGCTTACATCTGAAATCTCAGCATTCCCAGAGGATTTTCTTTTTAAACTTACAAGAAGTTTGTGTAACTCTTTCTAGTGATCAGAAGTAAACTGGAAACTGAATATGTTACTCTCTTTTGACAACTAAAGTTCCAAAAGAGACATTTCTATTTTGTACAGAAACACTAAAAAGAAAAAGGTTGTGTGTAATGGTACTCAAACCTGAAGAACAAAACATGGGAAGTTTTTGTTACTTGTATTAGAAATGTAAGAAGGAAATCACTGAAGTCCTGAAATTGATGAAAATCTCCACAGACACACTTTAGAGAAACAAAATTGCAATATTTTAAGAGCAGCACTTGTTACTAATATGGATTCCTTCAGTAGTCTGGTGGCCAAATGCATTACCTTCTTAACAGCTATTTTTACTAAAATAAACTGACTTGTGGATAAACTTGGTTATTTGCAATAAGATATTCCATCCTCTTGGTATCTTTCTAGATCACTATCAATAATAGCAGATTAAGATGTTGTCATTCTCTGTACTATCATTGTCCCTTTATTGCAATTAACATCCACAAAATATAAATGACAAAACAGAATGTATATATATACACTTCTGCCGTTTTAATGCAAAGTCTAATGGGTTTGTTAAACAAACAAGAGGAAGGGTTAAAACTAATTTGGAAGACTATATACTGAAGCAGCAGATGCACACCTACATATTTTGTTCTGCAGGTGTGCTTTGAGGGCAATACCCTTTGGCAGAAAGGTGAAGAAGGTAGTTGAAAATAATGTCTTCGACTGGCTGAAAAATTTTCTAAAGGTATTTGCCAACTGAAGACATAAAAAGACATCCATACAAGGATGTTGTGTAAAACTGATTTATTAAAATTTACACGATGTTTTAAAAACCAGAAATTTGGGGAGCTATTGAAATGAATAGTTTATTTCCTGTTACAGTAACATGTATAAAAATCTGTGGTTTAGTGTCCAAAATAAGAATCACAGAGTCACAGGATGGGTCAGGTTGGAAGGGACCACAGTGGGATCATCTGCTCCAACCTCCCTGCTCAGGCAGGGCCATCCCAGAGCCCAGGGCACAGGGCTGTGTGCAGACAGTTCTGGAATGTCCCCAGCGAGGGAGACTCCACAGCCTCTGGCCAGCCTGCTCAGGGCTCGGTCCCTGCTCAGCAAAGAAGTTCTTGCTCGTGGCCAGGTGGAGCTTCCTGGGCATCACTTTGTGCCCGTTCCTCTCGTGGCACTGCTGGGCACCACCCAGCAGAGCCTGCTCCCTGCTCCCAGCCCTCCCTGCAGATATTTAGAGAAACAGCCAAAATACTGATGGTCACATTTTTTTATTAGTAATAGTAATGCTTTAGTAATTCATCGAGAAACATAAGGAAATTATGTGTACTTAAGGAAATGTATATTTTTCTTTCAGTATTTTATGAAGACACTATATTTGTTGGACTGTGAAAGATAAATTTTTAAAACTTTTTAAGATAGTTCAACATGGATCTAGGCATGCTTATAACAAACATAGTTCTGGTTCTATTTAGTAAAGTGTAACTTTTATTGTATATTAGTTAATTTTACCAATTCAAGATTCAAAAGCAAGCGTTAAGACCTTCTCCCAAAGAAGGCTTCTTTACAGAATAATCTTTTTAACATACCACCCTTAAGAGATATATATATATATATATGTGTGTGTATTTAGAAGTTCACATGCAATATAGCTTATGTGAGAATCTGTGGAGATAGATCCCATTTTGGAGCTTATGAAAGCTCCAAGTTCCTTTTGTGTGGATTTCTCTTTGGTGCTTCATACAATCATTAGTGCATCTTCTGCTGTCTGAAGTATTTGTTGTATTTCACATTTACAATAATGTATTGCAGACCCAGTGAATGTATATCTAGTTACATTTTTTTTTTCTTCTTTTCAATGTAGGATTTTTCAAACGTTTAAGTATTCCACAATTGTCTCCATATTGGAAGCTGTTCAAGCAAGTGGACACTGTCCTAAAGAGTAAGAAACATCTTTTTTTCTCTTTATTTTGAGGATTCAAGAACAATCCAGTTGAGGAAGGATACACAGCTGTTTTGGATAGCTAAAACAGAGCTTTAAACAGCATTTGTCTTATATGGTAGTCATAGGGGAATTAGGTTTCTTTTTTTACTGTTGACGTCTTACAGGTAGGATAAATTACTTGAGAGCAAGTTTTCAATTTTTCTTTTTTCAAATAAATTTTTGAATGCCTCTATTCACTTAGTGTATATATTGTGAAACCTTTATGCTTTATTTAGCCAACAAATACCTTTTAAATAAGCAGATATTTAGGAACAAAAAAATAGATTAAAATGTTGCATGGAACCAGACAGTTAAATAGTTTCCAACTCCATTCTAATTTCTGGATGTGAAGAAGACTTGAGCATGACAGGAGCTCTATTTGTATGATGGGATTTTCCAGTACAGAAAAACAGAACATCTAGAGCAAGTTTTCTGGCTGTTCTGATACAAAATTCATATCCCTTCATGTAAATGGTAAACAAAGATGGATGTATTTTAACTTCCCCTAGGTACATGTTTGGTTACATGCTTATCTCATATGAACCTTAGAAAAATACCTCTCTGCATGAAGTGTCCTTGTTACTGCAGAGCAGAGACATTTTAGTTTAGCAACATTGGAATAAGTCTTGGAAAGTTACTAAATAATAAAAGGAGGATAAAGATAGTAATTTATGTACCAAATTATAACCAGATTTTTTTTTTTTTCTGGAACATTGCAGGATTTGGTAGCTGCTATAATCAATTTTTATCTTCCACATACATTACAGCATTGTTTCAAAGATGTAGGGAGAGGAAATAATGATATTAAAATCTTCTCGATGCAGTAATAGATACTATGTTATCTTCTAATGAAATTTAAAGTTTGAACTGCATGAATAGTTTTGCAAAGGTGTTTGGCATCCCAAAACTATATTTATAGGGAAGGAGGAATCTCTATATTGGAATTGGAGGATGTTTGGTGTCTTGGACACAACAATTGTATTTTTGAAATAGAAAAACACACTGGTGTAGAGTATCAGTTCATATACAAACTTTTTGTCTGTCTTTTAATGTTAGAGGGTAGATTTGTGTGCTTTGAGGCTTTTACACAGAGGCCCTAGAACCACCCCACCCCCCATGCACATTTCCCCTTAAACTTTGTAATGTTTTGAAGCCTCTTTCAAATTAAAAGAGAACCTCTTGGAATTGAGCTTCTCTACCTACTGTCAAGGCAAGGAATAGGACAAAGCTGTCATGCAGGCATTCTCTCCCTGAAAGGCAGTGTCAGTTCCCATTGAAGTCCATCTGTCAGTGTGGAACAGCACTCTGCTCTTGAAAGACATGTACAGGGCTTCTCAGACTGACAGGTTTAAAACCTAACCTCAAAACTTTTCTTTTTGTTGTTGTTGGTTTTGAGCACTTACATTGTGTCTTAAAGTTGCCCTAAACCTTTTAGTGTCGTGGCACAAACTACTCTTCATCCTCAGAGGTTTGTAGGCTTGGGTTATTTTTAGTGGTCCTACAAAATGAATGTGTACCTATTTACCAGACACTTAAAAAAGCATGGCTACTAGTGATTGTGTATTAATTCTGGTGTTCTTGGGTTTATGATAGCTAGTGAGTTTTTGAGTTTCAGGTATTGCATTTGAGTGTGCACTCCTAAAGTTGGTTATTATGTGACTTGTTTAACATGCTTCATTTTCAGGTCTCTGATGATGAGGTATCCATCTGGATTTAAAACACATCTCTGAGCTTCTTAGTTCTTCATTAAAGAGATGTGTTCTATATTCATGGGTAAGAATATTTTTTTATTATGACTTGGGCCATTTTATTAAAGTATCTTGTGATGTATTTTTAATTTAGAAGATTTCAGCAACTTATTATTGTCTTAAAGGTTTATCAGGAACTTTTACAGTATAGGGTTCATTAGGTGCCTGTGCTAGCTCATACTTTTGACCCAAGCTAATAATTAAACTTGGGAATTCATATATCTAAGTATTAATGCCCTAATTAAATCACTAACTCTTAGTATTACAGATAGAGAAACAGTGGTATATAGATAAAGAATTTATAAATTGGTCTGTGATTTGAGAGTAATTTTCTGATATATAAAGTTCTATAGGCTTTAATTGTGCATCTTGCCATACATCTTTTGAATTTGGAGTTTTGGAAAGAAAGTGATTCTAACTTGGAATGCAACCAAAAGCAAAGGGTCTGAATTTTGTGCAATCAAAACAAACAACACCACCTTTTCTCAATAACATAAACCTTATTTGGTCTGAAGAAACTTTGTGGTGTAACACACACCTGCAGTTCAAAACAGTAGGAAAAAAAAATCACAAAAGACTCTCTAGAAATTATGATTTTTTCAAAAAAGCTACTGATATTTTAAATTTTTGTTGGTCTTTAAAGAAAACAGCTAAGTTTACTTCATACATTACAGAATTTGTTATTATGTCTTTTCTCCACATATTAAATACAGCTTTCTGAAATATCATTTTGAGGCTTCATAAATTCACCTTGAGTTAAAAATTAATGTTAATATGGATCTCTTAAAAAAGTATACTAAGTAGCCTAAACATATGCTGTGGGGCTTTTTGATACCATGTTGTTTTATACAGAGTTTCTCTTTGGGGTGGTTTTGCTCCATTTAGCTTAAACAAATTTGTTCTCATTAAAGAAGTTGTCCCATTCACAGTGAAGGCAGACATGGCTGAGCCTGGTAGAAGTTTGTTTTCAGTTAGGGAATAAAAGAGTTTCTGTCTACTAAATGTTCTTTTTTAGTCTTCTATATTGCTATGATTTTGAGGAAATTATGTCCCTCTGTGCCTTTTAAATTTAACATGTACATTGATCTTTAAATCTGTGCTACAACATCATTTTTATTGGCGTATCAGTGGGAAGTAACTTCTGCATTATTTAATTAACTCAGCTTTTTGAACTTGGCCAAAGCTTTATTTAAAATCTGACAAGTAATGATAGTGTAATTGTCTTTTAATATTGGGAAGGGAATGTCTCTTACTTCTAAATATTGTGCAGAAGTGATCAGATTTTTGAGTATCTGGGTTTTACCATGCTGTATTGCACCTCTTTTGACACAGTATTCCATCTGCTAATAGATGGGCAAATCCATAGCAAGCCACAAAGCTGTCATGCTGCTGCAAGTTACATAGAATTTAGCAAATACAGTGAATTTTTTCAGTCTCTTTGGCAGATTTCTTGTTTCTTATGCCTGGTTGCTTCCCTAAAAAGTCCCCAAAACCAAACCCTTTGCATGGATGTAATGTAAAACTCTTCCCTAGTTATGACTCTTTGTGTCCTTTTCCTGTAGTCTGGATTTCTGTTATGTCATGCTTTTATGACTTGTTTTAATTCCTTGTGGTTTCTAACTTGTCCCTAGCTTCTCTCTGAGATGGCTTCTGTTATTTGTCTGGATAACCATAATTTCAACTTCTGTTGAGAAAAATGGCCACCAAAGTCACTGATTTCTCTTATCTTTGGTACTGTCACACATCAGTCATGTGAAGCAGTGCTGCCTCATGTATCAAAGTGTGAAATTGTGGCTATCATGGTAATGTGCTTCAGCTCCACCTGATTTACTTGCCTATAACTAGAGTAGCTTGTTTTATGTTGTCACTTCAGCCAAAAATGCAATGAAATAAATATATAATGAAACAAAACACATCCAAATTTTTTATTATATTCCTTTTACTACTACCCCCACTTCATGTTTTGAGAGTGAAATTTGATATCGGTTACCTTATGTTTTTGTATAAGTTCAGTCATTTTTTTATGTATTCTGTAAAATAAATCTTGTTTTGTTTTTCTTCTGATATAAGACAGACATGAAGTTTCCTTGAAGACTATGGGTAAAAGTACTTCCCTGGTAAAAACCCAAGTTCTCTTTGCAACAGAGTTGTGTTCAGGCTATCTATAGTGGTATTCTTTACAGAAGAGTTTTGGGTTGTTGGTTGTTGGGGTATTTTTGAAGGGTTTTTTTGTCACTTCACAATCTCCTCTTTACATAGAAGCTTTCTTCATAATAAGTTTGTCTAATTAGCTGGGAGAGGTTTCTCGTGACCTAGTCTTCAGATTTCTCAGTTTGGAAATTCATCTGTGCTTATCCAACTTGTTTGGATCCTTGAAGTGAAGCTGACATCTTCAGGTTATATTTCCTATTTATACCTGCTAACATTTATTTGTTGTATAAACATTTGCATTTTAAAAAGAGAGTTCATATTATTTGTTAATTATTTCCTCTATGATTTTCCTTATGCTGAAAGGAAGTAGGAAAAACTAAGATGGAAAGTGTTCTTGGTTTTTGAGCCAAGAAGTAAATTTCTGTGAGGCCAGCTCTGAGTGTGCTGCAGTGATTCCAGCTGTTCTGCAGGCTTTTCTCCCTTTCCCTACTGTAAAGGGACACAGTCAGTAAAACATGAAGAGATTCTGGTGTATGTGTTTGTTTAATACAGGGTTGTTTTAGTCTTGTTGAGTAGTTCTAGGCTTCTACAGTTAAGAGCATGCATACTAGTTAATAATTGTCTATCCTTTGGATCTGTATTGCTAAAGATAGAAGAAATATCTCTTTTTTTTTTTTCCTTGTATTTTTTCCAGTTAGTAAAAATTGATTGGACTCAGTATGTAAACTTACTGATACAGGCTTCAAATTTGAGATTTTTATCAGTAGTCCTTGATAGGCTGGAACATGACATTTTACCCATGGCTACCATAATTTCCATCTTATCTGTCCTCAGGTGGAGTTTCTTGAATTGCATTTGTTCTGTGTCTATGATATTTTTTCCTTGTACTTAATCTGAATTGGTTTTTTCTGAGCTAAAATAGCTCTCTCCTGACTTATCTTTTGAGCTGAGAGAAACTACAATGAGATATCATTATATTAGCAATGTTATAACCCATGCCAGACCTTCCACCAGGATCCTGCTGTTTGTTTGTCATCTGTTGGAAGGTCTTCCATACTGGGAAAGTCATCATTATGTTGTTTTTAATCATAAGTAGACAAGCTAATCACTGTTAGAAGATAATGAGGTCTAATTTATATTAATGCTTTCTTTATCTTGGGACTTTAGGAGATCCCAACTTTAAGCAATAATTTGCACATGTATAATCTGGGATCCACGGCTGCTTTGCTGTGCTAAGCTGTCATCTCCCTAAGCTTCTGTCACTTCTTTTTTATCATGCTTGTTCTCTTGCTCACTGACACACCAATCCATACTTGATCGGTGTCTCAGGATGATACAGGATCCATCTGTCCTTTCTCTGTACAGACCAGAAGTTTCATATACTCAAACCCTAAAGGAGGTTTGTGAATTTAAGTTTGGTTTTATTCTGACTATGGTCACACCACCTTCAGTGCCCTAGGAGTATGTGCAGCATAGGTTTTCATCAAAAAGTACTTTGGGCTTCGTAGGTTCAGCATGAACCTTTTCCATCACAGAATATTTCAGATTTACAGGGTGTTCATTTCTGGATGGATCCTATACTCATTTTATTCTTAGGAAAATTCATTAATGAGGAATTGCAATTGAAAGTGAGCTTTAGTAGAAGGGTCAAGAATTAACAGTTGTGGCTGGTTTTTTTTCCCCTTTTCTTTTTTCTTTAATTAGACATATGTACTGACAGGATAAAGGAATGATTGTTCCATGAAGGTGCTCATTTAAAGTGATTGCTCCCCTATTCTACATGGTTATCAGTTACCTGGAGAGTTACATTATCAGACACACATTTTCCTTCATTCCCCATTCTGTTTGATTATACTATAAATGTGGGAGTTTTTAGGCTAAAGTTAAATTGACCATGCTTTTCAACTCTCCTTAAATCCCTCACTGCAAATGAATTAATTGATGATCGCTCAGTGATACTATGAATAAATAGTTTCAAATGTTTCAAAACTAGGTGTGCAAACTCCCTTAATGAAAGGTTGTTCTTTTGGGGTTGTCTTTGTATCATTGTATTCATTCTCTTGTCTTGCCTTCTACGAAGAGTCTGTTATGTCTTGAGTGGGATAAAATACAGTTTCTCGGGAACTTGCATAATGCAACTTAAATAGAAGAAACAAAGTATCCCAGTTTTTCCTAATGAAATTAAGCTTTGACTTAAATGTAGTTTTATAACCTTTCAAGTTTTTTTGTTTAAACATACAGAATTATTATATACATCTTATGTAGTCTATGATTTCTTTGCTATAAACAAATTCTAATCCTGGAGTACTAAAATCCAATTCTGGAGCAATTCAGTAATTTTAACGCATATGACCAAGGAGAATCTAAAATTGTGCTTTGAGTGAATGAAACAAATAAAACAATTACATTTAAAACATACTTTTAAAAGGGACAAAAATTGTAAACCCTGCACAGGGCATCGAGTATAAGCAAAAATAACTTATTTGACTTGTGGTTTAGCTAAAGGTTTTAACAAAGTATCAAAAATCCTTAAAAGTGTTGGGAAGGGGAAGGAAGGATGAGGAGAGCCATTAAAGTGAATTTTTTCTTTTTTTTTCCCCCACTCCTCTCCCTCAGGATGCTTTAACACTTGAGGACGAATGTTTCATCAGAAGCACTAATGGCTGTTGGCATGCCTTGGATAAGGTGGTGACCGCTGGATGTCATTTGTTTCTGTTCACTGCAGAGAGACAAAATTGACTCCATTTGGAGTTGAGAGCAAAAGCAGAACAGACCTCTCAAGATGACTGATCCTATGATGGATTTTTTTGATGATGCCAATCTTTTTAGTGAGACCTTAGAAGGTTTGTCAGATGATGCCTTTGTTCAACCTGGACCTGTTTCACTTGTTGATGAATTGAATTTGGGTGCAGAATTTGAACCTTTGCACATAGACTCACTGAACCATGTGCAAGATGCTCAAAATCAACAAAAGATGAGTGAGTTTGATCAGCTGAATCAGTATGATTCACTGAAGCTTCACTCAGTAAATCAGTCTTTTAATAGCTCAGCTGACAATGTCTTATCACCACACTCTCAATTCAATTGCTCACCAGTTCATCCGCAAAACCAGTCCAATGGGATGTTTCCAGATGTGGCCGACGGTAGTCCTATGTGGGGTCATCAAACTGCCACAAGTGTTTCCAATCAAAATGGGTCCCCTTTTCACCAAGGACATTCTCAGTCTATGCAGCAAAACAAAAGCTTTGTAGCACACCATGACTTTGCCTTATTTCAGGCTAATGAACCACAGCATCAGTGTGCCTCGCTTCGGCCGCAGCAGAGCAGGAACACCACGGGGCAGGATGCTCTGAGCCAGCCAAAAGACTTCATGGAAGTTAACGTGTCTACTTCCCTCAGAGTCAGTGTTAACCACCCACCTTCGGTTTCTAACCCATCGACTTCACAGCAGCCTCTGTCCGTTCAACAGTTTTCTCAATCTGCAAGTGCTTCAATACATTTTTGTGGGAATCAAGAAGGAAATTTTGATGGACAGTCCCCAACTATTACTCCGTGTTCTGTCAGTAGTAGTCAACAATTTTCATCTCCGTATTCTTACTCTAATAATCACATTTCTCCTACCAGCCTTCTTCAGCCTACAACAGCTCTTTCTACTAGCCAGCAGACACACTCTATCTCTGACTTCACTGGAAGCGATGCCTTTACATCTCAAACAGGGACCAAGCAAGAAACAACCGAGCACATGTTGAATCCTAATACACCTTTGAATTCAAGTACTTTTCAAATGTTGCATTCTGCGCATCCTCAGGGCAACTTTAGTAGTTCGAAACTCTCTCCTGTGAATATTAATTTTCCAGCTTCCACTGGTTCTGCTTCTCAGATAAGCCATTTCACTGACCCTATTGAAAGCAATGGTTTTACATCTTTAGATGACAACTTACTTCATCAAGTGGAGACCCATAGTGCACCATTCACAGGACTTGACCCGGATGACCTCCTGCAGGAGGACCTTCTGCCACAGTTCGATGACTCTGCGTTTGTTCAGGATAGCACAAGCCATGTTTTAGAGCATGACCTGGAACACCACATAACCCCACAGCAAGTGACACCGTCATCCGAACTTGTTCGGGCACAGTCTCAAACTCAGATCCATCCTTGGCATTCTTCAGTTTCTAATCAGCACCTGCAAGGCAGAAGTCGTGCAACCTTACAAGGACAGGTATGTAGGGATTTGGGGAGTGGGGGTTTGAACGGTTTGATTTGGTTGTTCGGGTGAAATGAATAATGGTCACTGGTGCTTGAGTCAAAGCATGATAACTGAAGTCTCTGAGCTGTTACTTGACCCTGAAGAAGGCTAGGTAACAGCTGGTTTAGGAGAAAAAAAACCCTAACCTGTTGATGCAGAGCTTGCTTTCTCCTGTTGCTTTCTTATCACTGCAGAAAGCAAGACTTACATGATCTTATTGAGATAAAACGGTGTTGCTCCTTCTGCTGCTTGTAATTCTGAAGTACAGCTGTGGAAATTTACTGGTTTATGATTTTGATGTGAATATAATGGCTTATTCTCTTGAAACATACTTAGAGAAACATGTTTTTAAGAGCTTTGGTAAGGTTTGTGTGACTGATTTCCTGCAAGAATTGCACGGGTTATATTGTTGCTCTGTCCTTTGCTTTGTGTCTTTGTGCTCATGCTCATTGCTTCAAAATACACACTTTTTATTCTTGTTTTTGATGTGATCAATAATAATAGAAAACATATTAAAAGCTGTGTGTACGTTGGATTTTGTTGCTTTTGGCTAAACCAAAAAACTCAGCAGCTGTTTTTGTATAACGTGCACATCTACTGTAAGTATTTGAGTCCTCCACATGGAGGACAAGATGACATAAAAATTGTTTTATAATTTTCAATCTGTGCATTTCAAAACAGAAGCAACTCTGACATCAAACATACACATTTAAAGCAAACGGCTTTAAAAAGGTTTTAGTAACTGTTTTACTTCTGTATTCTTGCTACCAATGTTCTCTCTGCCTGAGAATATAGAATGCTGTATTTCTGGGGGAAAAAAATTATGGGAAAGGCAAGGACCTTAACTACTGCCTTTGGCTTCTACTTGATTTGTAGGACACAGGCCTATGAAGCAGTGTAGCATTTTTCTTTTCCCCCCTGTTAATTTTATATCATTAGCGTAGAGATAAGGGCTTAACACGCCTCATCTTTGGTCTTGGTTCAGTAGATTGCTTCTCCATTACAACTTCTGCTTATGTTTATGGAGCGTGTAATTGTCAATTCCTACCAGTGAAACTTTTTCTGTAAATTGTGGTGGGATGTTAATGGGACACAGATATCCAGCAGCACGGTTGAGATGAGCTTGATTAACTGAATGTAGATGCAATCTGTTGGTTTTGATAAACATTTCCTTTTTTTCCCCTTCCCTACCTAAAAAAGCCAAAGAGGGTGCACCCAAGGAGCTGCTCCTGTCAGAGATGTCTGTGACCCGAGGAGCAGGGTGCAGCAGCTGGCAGGGGAAGGGTGATTCCTTTCTTTCCCTTTCCCTACCTAAAAAAGCCAGAGAGGGTGCGCCCAAGGAGCTGCTCCTGTCAGAGATGTCTGTGACCCGAGGAGCAGGGTGCAGCAGCTCACAGGGGAAGGTGATCCTGCTGGAGGGTGTGTGCAGTCCTGCCGTGGGAGCAGCGCCCCATTCCCTGCCAGGCAGCAGCACCAGGGGCTGGGAGCAGGGCTGCTGAGGCTCTTGGGCTCCCTGAGCATGCTTGGGGTGAAGAGAAAATTGATTCCAGGGAAAGTGGGGTGGGGGAGAAACCCAGGGATTAGTATCAGTTTTGAGGAGCACGTGGGATATAAGCCAGGCAATGAAAAGTAGGTCTAATAAAACTTTCCGGTGCTGTGACTTAAGTGTTGTATTCGTCAGAACCTTTTCAGACTTGCTTCCATCTCACTGACATCAGTTTTACCACTTTGCTTTGTAACAAGTAATAGAAAGTTCTGAGATCTGTGGAGAGCCTTTAAAACTTTAGGGGTTTGGTTTTGTTTTTATCATGGTATGAAAACAAAGCAACTTTGCAGTATTTAACGTTTTAATGTTTTTCCTCTTTGAAATGAAACGGCCAGAAACCAGATAGTTACAAAACTGCTTGGTTTGGTTTTTATTATTTTGGGGTATACAATAAATGGTATAAATTGGATTGTGACCTTGAGTTTATCTGGTCAGACAGATGTTTAATGTTTCCTTCAAAAGTGATTGTGAACCGGTAGCTGTCAAACTGCTGAGGAATGTGCAGATGGGGGATTGACAGAAGCAAACAATGTAGAAGCCTCTTTAAATCAGTGGAGTATGTAGTATGAATAGTAATGGAAAGGTATGGCAATTACTGAAGTGTCTCAGATCTGTCTTTTGACTGACTACAATTCTAAGAGGGGCTTTAGTTGTAATTCTCACTTCCATTCTTTGATCTCTTTTTAGAATTTCAAGTTCAAGATGAGTTAGTTCTGTTAGAGCTTTTTACAAATGTGCACAGTTTAGCCAGAGAGGAAGAAGGTGGGGTAAAGGGGGAAGGAATTTTGATCTTCCTGAAACTGGCTGGCTTTAGTCTAGGAGTCAGGTGGGAAGGGATTTTGACAAGTTTCATATGTAGTAGTTAAGGTGAGCTTTAAATTTTTTAACAAGACAGTGTTTCATACTGGCTTTAGTGCATATTGAAGAAATAATTACTAGTGAATTAAAGTTTTTTTTTCCAACAGTTTCAGTTTGATAATGGTTGAGGTTTTCTCTGAAAGAATAACCTTATTTTATGAAATAGTTAATGAACTGTAGGTCTTGGAACAGACCCAATATTAGACAACCAAAGATCTTTAACTGTAGTTAGACTGAGGTTATTTAAATTAAGGAAGAACATTAAATACTTGTTTCAGTATTTGAGAGCAAGAATACTCATAACATTTTTACTTGTATGGTTATTCTTTTGATGGAAGTTAATTTAAAAATTAATACAATCTGTTCAGTGTAATAATGCTGCAGAATTAAAAAGATTGTCTTATGCTGCTAATACACTTTCTGCTGTAATTAGATTAGAATTGTAAATAAATTGCACCCTTAATTTTACATCATGCATTTTTCATCAGAGTTTGAGAACAGAAAGTAAAGTGGAGAAATGCTGAAGACTCATGTAGCCTTAGCTTTGACTAATTCAAGACTTCTGATCTTTTAACTCCATTTACAACTGGTTTGAGTTTGCTAAGGATAAATAATCTACTCGCTTTTCAGAAGGATGAAAAAAGGCTTAAATGTTGTTTTACATCTTTAGAAGAAAAAGGAAGTTGAAAAGATAATGTGAAGTATAAACTGTTGGAAAAATAATGTGAAGTAGAAACTGTTGGAAATGTAATCTGAAGTATAAAGTGTCCTAAGAGAAGTTTACAGCTGTCTCACTATGTATGTTATTTTGTAAGAAGTGTCCTAATGTCTTCTGGCTGCACACATGAAAGCAGAGGAATTGAGATTAAAAATAATAGGAAAATGAAAAACATACTGATAAAAATATTTCATTAATAATATATAGTGCTATAGGATGGGGTGTTAGTTCTTAAATCACGTTATTAATTTTTTTCCTTTTTGTGACTAAAAGTTTGGCACCTAACTTGACAATTCAGTGTATTCATGAATTTGTGTAAAAACTGACTCGAAACATGCAAGGGTTTTTATGCCTGCAAGCCTGAGCTGTCCTACCACTGATTTTATAGAAACAGATGACACTAATTTTTTTGAAAGAATTTGTCTCGCCCTTGTTGAAAATTTGGCCAAGTCTGAACCTTGTAGATGATTGCTTGGGTGGTGTTGTACCCCAGGACATCTGTATATATCAGAATGCCATAACCTCATATATGAGCACATCATCAGAGAGGGAATTAACTCTCACCAGATCCAAGTCCAGATTTATGAGCTGCTGAGATGTCCTGAATTGTCACAGGCCGTTCACATCTGACTGTGGTATCAGATGGCACTTTTATAACAATTCTAAATTCATTGTAGACATGTATCCCTTGGGTTACTCCACTTGTAAAACTCTTACCCTGCCATTGGCTGCTGTTCTACTTGTATGTACAATCTTGGACTGTGAAGTTTTTATGAGAGAAACACACAGTAAGCAGTGATGTGCTTTCTTGGCTACCTGTGAAATTTAAAACCAGACAGCTACTTAATATATATGTAGTTATGGAAGATGTATCAAAATCAAGGATGTAGTATTTGTGTGTCTGTATATATATACACACACTATATTGTATGGATATAGTATAGTATTAGAATGTATTTCTCACATTCTGTATGGTTAATTTTAAATAAGCCTGTAATGAGGAATATTTTAAATTAATGAATTGATCATACCATATAGAAGTTCTTTGTAGAAGAGACTGGCTATTTTGCATAGTAAGTTTATAGGTTGTGGCTCCTAAGTGTTGGTACAATACAAGATTTTTAAATTATGGTGCTGCTATATGCATGTGGCTTGGGAAGCAGTGCAATATTTAGTGAGACTGAGTGTAATAAAATGGACATCTCAAAATCTGCCCTACTTTGCCTCATCTCACATCTTTGCATTTAAGTCAAAGGTTGGACTTGATTTTGGGAGTCTTTTCCAACCTTAATGATTCTGTGATTGGAAATCTAGATGTCTGTTCCAGTAAGCATTTGGGTTCATTACAAATCATATCTTGTCATTTTGATATGTAAAAAACCTTCATATCCCTAAGAACAACCCACAGATCAAAAAAGCCCTAAATGCTTATTCTTCCTAAAGTGCTTACTAGTGCTGGTATAGCTCCCATTAAGCATATTCACTGTACTTATATTGTTCCTTTAATTAGGGTCAATTTTATGGGTGACATCATATTAACAAATGTAAATCTTTGTCTGAAGTTTCCTTTTAGGCATTTCTACAAGTTGTATGCACTGGATTTAGTTTTCTGTGCTTCAAGAACATTTTTTACTTTCCTCATAGGAATTTAAATCCTGTACCACAGTGAGGCAGCAGAATTCCCAGCACCTAATAAGTTTATCATCTATGCTGAAGTAATGAAAGCAATCCCTCCACTGACCACCTTTGTGCAATATTTTGCAGTTTTTTTGCTTTATTTCTGTGATTTGAGAAAAACCTGCACAAACAGGTGGGAGTGACCATGGCAAAGCTGTGTCAAATGCCCACAGTTAATGAGAAGAGTAGGGCAGCATCTCTGAGCCTAAGCAGTGCAGTTCCTGGAATGAAATTCTAAATTATAGCTGTATATAAAATGTTTTCATTATTAATCTATGGCTTTTTGCCAATAACATAGTACTCATTAAAAGAGCAATGTTTCGATGGCTTTATTTATAGTTGTATGTGTATGAAGCACTTGCTTTTGTATATATTATATATGTTTTATATAAACCTTTTATACATTTTATTTTTTAAAATTGCAAATTGCATAGGTTGGGGAAAGAAAGTACATGTTTGTGAGATAAATTTGTAACACATTTAATGGTGAGTATAATTTTTATTGTCTCTGTTTTCATTTCCCCTGTTTTGGCTTTCAAAATAGCCTTACTGTGTAGTAAGGGCAAGACAAAAATTGATGGGCTTTTCAGAGCAGTGAAAATGTGCCAGAGTATCTGTTTTACAGTTTTAAAAGCTTTATGAGTTTGTTAGTAATTACTGTTGAGTAGAATTAAATTTTTTCACAATTTTTTTGATCTTTTTGCTACCACGAATGCTTTTCTTAAACCTTTCTTGAGAAGGTCTTCTCAACCTTCATCACTTGTCAAATAATTAGGCTGCCCAATTCTTTGTGTATGTTTCCTCTTTAAAATTAAGTACTTGCTGTTATAATGATTGTCATAATATAATAATACATTTTTTCCTGAGATAATTGCACACTCATTAAATAACTGTTATAATTGTCTTTGAAATGTGCCAAAAGAGAAGCATTTTTGTAAAAAGTAGTTAACAGATGGCAGGCATAGGAAGAAAGCTTCTTTCTGGCTGGGTCAAACTGCAGGAGTAAAATAGCAAGGTGAGACTAGTTGATAAAAATAAGTTAAATTGATATTTTTTTTTAATGATAATGCAGGGTAAGTGTGGTTGACTAATCGAAATAACTGATTGGAAATAGGTGTCTTGTTAACTCCGAAAAACTATAAAACAATTCATTAATGTGAGAGTACTGATATAATTGTGCAGTCTTAGTGTCTGGAAGAAGTGGTACCTAATTACAGAGAAAAGAGAAAACAAAATCCATGTTAAATTGTCTTTTAAAGACAGCAACCCATTCTATAGGCTGTTAAAGCTGTAGTTCAATATATGCCTAAACTATAATAAATTATAGGGAAAAAAACAGTTTAAGGAAAAAAGCTCCTATTCTTTCACTTTGTGTTGTGTTAATGCAACCTTTGGGCTATGAACTGAATTGGGAAACTCCTGCAGGTACAGAGAAACTTTGCACTTTTTTTGTCAAAGGCGTTTTTCCAGAATACAAGGCCTGGTTTAGGTCTCTCAGTTGCACAGGATCATGTTCCAGAGAAACAGTGGAGGGGAGCTTGTCCAGGCACACAAATCTCTGAAGGTGTCGAGAGCACGGGGCCAGGCTCCTTCCAGTGGTGCCCAGCAACAGGACAAGGGGCACAAACTGAAACACAGGAGCTTCCATCTAGATATGAGGAAAAACTACTTTACTGTGAGGGTGGCAGAGCTCTGGAACAGGCTGTCCAGAGGGTTTCTGGAGTCTCCTTCTACTCAAGAACTGTCTGGACACCATCCTTTGCAACCTGCCTTAGGGGGCTGAACTACATCATCTCCAGAGGTCCCTTCCAACCTCGGCCATTCTGTGATTCTGGGACAGAGGAAGGAGTGAGAAGCATTATTTTCTGCAGTACAGGCAAAATAATTGTGCGTGGGCCTGCAGCCTTAAATGCAGAGAGTGCAAGTGGACTCCTTGTGAGACTGTCCATTGGCCCCAGAAACCACTAATCTGCTTTAACTAACACCATTATCTAAACTCTGCATTTTTGAGTGGCTTCGAACATACTGCTGCCTGTAAAACTTCCAGAGCAGCATTTTATCTTGAGACATTTTGTAGAAAATCAACACTTTATGAAGTGTTAGTGCAGTGTTATTACTGAAAGAGAACTTGTAAAGATGTTAACCAGTAGTGTGATTTTGAAGCCAGAGGATCTGAAGTACATTTGGAATTCATGTGGCTTTTGTCCAGATGTCTGTGTGTTTTGTGCACTCAGGTTTTGCAATATCTTTTAGATATTATGTTAATTCTAAATATACAGATAGATCAAAGTAATTTCCAGCACTTTGCCTATCAAGCAGCCTCCTACATCTGGAGAGGTATTGTTTTCTTTGTTTATTATCAGGTTAAAAAAATTTGCTCAATTTCCTGGTTACACAGATTTCTAAGAGAGTGTTTATCATCAGGTGTTGAGTGGATTGAATTTGGGAACTCAAAAGGCTAATAAATATAAATTAGTGGGTTTCTTAGGATGATGAGACTGAGAATTCTAATGGTGATTTGAGTAAGCATGATAAATGAAGCTAGGAATGTAGCTTTAGGCTAGAAAAGATGACATGTCTTACATTTTTGAAAGCTGTGTAATTTGTAGCAGAGATTGATTTTTCTTTCATAATTGTGGCAGGTTTTCTTTTGTGTGGATTATTTGGCTTGCATTTGTACTTACTTGAGTTTTTTGTTCCCTTGATATCTTACTGTGAAGGCAAGCATTTTAATTTATATCTCCTGAAATTGTTCCCATCTTTTACATACTGCCTGCTCAGGAGTTAGCCCGTATTTGAAAATAATTTCAATGTTAGTAGCATATCATATATGTGCACATAATGCTGCTGAGCAGCATATTGAACTGCAAACCAGAATTAGTTCATAGATTGGTAGGAAGGCCTCTTTAGAGATATTCATGACCTCACAATTTAGTTTTAGTTTATATCTTGGAGAGAAAAGAGAAGTTAGCCTTAATGTTAAAGAAGACAGTGCAAATATTGTGGTTCTAAGATTTTTATGTATTTTCCTAGAGGTTAAAACATTGTTTGAAAAAGATAGCCCTACTGATAGGTTTTAAAAATAATCTTATGTAATCTTTAAAGGAATTGTTTTGCTGTACCTTATTTTTTTAATAAGTAGCACAATACAGAGATTTCTTTAATAGTATCTTCTCCAAACTTACAAGAAAAGCATCGCTCTCGTGCTTTTTGAGACTTGCAACATGCTATGGGTTACAGTACTTGTTTGTATTCCTCAGAAGGGTAAGTAGATGCTGTACATGTGCATTGTTTTTTATCTTTAACTCATTGCAGCAGCTGTCCAGGAAGCCTAGGTATGGCTCAGCCTGATGTGTAAACTTTGTTGTAGCAGGAACTTTGGTCCTTAGAACTCTTAAAAGCAGAAACCAGCTGTTAGAGAACCCAAGTTTTCACAGGGAAGGCAGGTAAATTATTTAAGGAACATCTGAGTGACAAAACCAGACGTGTCTTACTGTCTTTGAGTTCAGTAAGAACAATTTTTAAAATAGATTAGGCAAATTTATTTTGATGTGTCTGTATTGTAGCTACTATTTATATCATGCTTTGGAGGATTCTTTGACATGCAGTCATGTAGTGTTTGAAATCTGATCAACTCCCCACACTACACCAGAGATGTGTTTTATGGTGCCAGCCCAGTGTGCTTTCTGACTTAATGTGGTTTGATTGCAAATGTGTGCAGGCTTTGAGTGATTTGAGGAGACTTCAGAAATGGTGACCCAGCCTTGCTTGTTGGGGACAGAGGTACCAAGGGGCTCCTGCTCATGACGGTGCTTGGGGATGCCTTGGCAGCACACTGTGGTCTCTAACCAGGCTGTCACTCTGCTCTGTGGTGGTGACAGTTCCTGCTGACCTCAGCTCCATTAAAGATAAAAACTTCTCTTTTCTTGACCTTTACAGTCCTGCCACTTTGGCTACTAGCCAGACTCACTAGAGATTAGAAGCATAACCATAGCAGTAATTTTTCAAGACCTGTCTTGCAACTTTCTCTGTTTGATCCCTACCAGAAGTTATTTTATGATTATTCCTATGAAGCTCTTGGATGCTATGTTCTTTCTCTAGAAATTTTATAGGAGAATTAGGGGGAAAAAACAGTTTGGATTTTTGGTTTTTGGGTTTCATTTGCCTGAAATCAAACTGTTGTTCCCCAGTGTAGTATCCTTTGACTTGGGACCTCTCTTTTTGAACCATCACCCTTTTTGATAAATTCCTTTTCTTTAGGCATCTTGTTTTGCTCCTTAACTAGGGGGAAGGATTTCGTTAATGAATATTTAATTAAGAAAACTAGATTCAAGGGAAGTGGTTTCATTAGGTTAGCATAAATGCTAAAGGACTCTTTTGTATTGAAGATTGTGGCATGTAAAGCTGCTAAAGTAGTTCATTGAAGCTGAAACAAAAAATATGTAAGGTAGTTTGAATTGAAGTGGAAGAAATATGCCCCCTTTTTGATTTAAATGGAAATATGGTGTGCAATCAGTACTGATATTAGTGACTCCCCAGCTGTTGATGTTAAAAATAATTTTCCAAATTTCTGTCATATATATTTTAGTGTTAAGTGCTGGGTTTAACGTTAAGTGCTGTTTTTTTGTAATCTCACTGAAATTATGAACATTGAAAACATTTTGGATACTCTGTAAGGTACCAAGTAATATAAAAGAAAGCCATGTTCAAAGATTAACTAAACTTTTAAACTTAACTGCTTCTAGGGAATCAAATTATTGTAGAGAGATGTTACATGCTAGCCTTTCTGAATACGCAATCTGTTTTGATTTAAAGATTTTTCATGATTGGTATTTCCCTCTTAATCAAATTATACCTATTTTTCACATCTGTCATCTTTCACAATACTTCATTGTTCTGCTACAGACAAGCACTGAAAATGCATACTTAAAAAAAAAATTAAAAAGGAGGCTGCCTGTATTATCATAGGATCATTTCCTGGGACTGACCAAGACAACGATCCATTGCAGCGTGTTTTTCCAGGAGCCTTTATACTTCAAATAAGCTGGTTCACTTACCTTCTAATTGAATTGTATTTTACCATTGCACTCAATGCACTACAAAATGCGAGTAGAATTTGGTAAATTAGGCTTTTAAAGCATGATGTGGAAGAAAACCTACCTCTGTGTTCTGTTCAGTGTGTGGTTGTTTCTCTGACCTGCCCGAGCTCCCTGTCTGTAGGTATGTGCAGAAGTGAGGCAGTGAGACAAAAGGTGGGCAGCCTCCTGCTGCTTCTGAGGAGTTCTTGCCCACCTGCCCTTCCTCTCATCCCTTCAGCACCTGCAGTGACTCCTCCAAGTAGCATAAGAGCACCAAGGACAGACTGTGGAGGGTTGTGCAGTTTACAACCCTTCACACCCAAAATGTCTTCTGAATCTGGGCTATAACAAACTGAGAGAGAGTGGGAGAACTGGGGGATAGTGGAAGAAAAAACTGACATTAGTAAACTTCCTAAGCATGAAAGTGGGTTTTGTTTCAATCATAAAAATGTCTTCTTACAAGACTGCTTCCATGAGAGGTGTAGAGGGAAGGAACACTGTAACTTAAGTTTTGACAAAAACCAACTACCAGTAAGGTCCTGGTGCTTTTTCTTGCTCAGAGATGGTTGCTGTGCTGGTTTCTTGGTGTGATTGGGACAGGTGTGCTGAAGCTATCTTGCATG
The DNA here is from genome assembly GCA_013397915.1 of Daphoenositta chrysoptera. NCBI lineage: Eukaryota > Metazoa > Chordata > Aves > Passeriformes > Daphoenositta > Daphoenositta chrysoptera. The sequence continues at coordinate 255,972 of VZRO01003283.1, read as the reverse complement.
TTGGGATTCAGGGGAATAAAAAGCTCTTCATGTGATGTTCTTGAAGGTAGTTTGGGTGGGTTTTTGTCTTCTGGTCTTCTCTGGTTGGTAAGGAAGAATAGAACATAAGAAAATAACTTTCTCAGTGGCACACAAAAGTGGTGGCCATATAGAACATGGGTGGGTAAGTGACAACTTGAGAAAATTCAGCTTAATTTTGAGTTTGTTGCAAATTTTCTTTCTGTTCTGAAGACTTTCGCAGTCAATTCTTCGTTATTTTACCTTTAAATCATAATTTCAAAAGATTTTGTCACCTTAAATTAGAGCAGTTTAAGTTAATGTTATGTTTTTCTGGAGTTTAAAAGGTCATTAAAAAAAAATTTGGGGATAGAAGCTATCTGGATTTTACATGTTAAATACATTTTTCCAATTGTAAAATCAGGCATCTCTATGTGTGAGTGTTCCAGATGAGGCAAACCTTTATCTGTACCTTCCAAGAAGGTGTTGGATGATGTTGGATTTCCGTGGATTTAGAGCTGTATCTGGGGATTTTGAACCCTAATGACTACTCTTTTTAAAACAGAAATACCTGTTTGATTTTTCTTGTCTGTAACTATTTGGTGAAGTATTTTACAGATTTATTTCCAGATGCCCACATAAGACTTTTTTCAAACAGTGAACTGAAACCTGACTTGCCTTTTATAGAGTAGAGAGTTTAGTCAACTCTGTTTTTTAAGGAGTCAAGTAATTGCAAAATTTGTAAGGTTAAGATTAGGCAAGAATGCAAGAAAGAAACAGAAATTTTTGCTCGACCATTTTGACCCTTAGAATAAAGTAGAAAATCTGAAGGTAGAGCTATGGCATGACTGTGAATTTGGTTTGAGCATAGTAACTCAATGGTGCATCCCCCAGGTACCTTGAATACGATAATTATATTTTTTTCAGTCCCAGGAGCCCATGGTTTTCTCATGGTAAGTGCAGTGACACTGCTGGTGGGGTCCCCAGCCCACAGGGCACCCCGAGGTGTGCACTGCATCAGGCTTGGGCCAATGCAGGCTCTGAGTGATCCTGGCCCTGCACGTGAAAAAGAGCACTGCAAAGTTTTGCTGAGGCAGTGGGTTTTGTTGGCATTGTCTGCCATTTTCCAAATAGCTCTTACATTACAGACTGGAACCCAAGAGAAGTGGGTACATGATGGGCACAGAACACCAGGCCACTGAAAACTGAAACACATTAAATGCAGCAGCTTGGCAGAGCAAGCAGGATGAAGTTCTCCATTTCTTTCATTTCCTGGCAATTTAGTAAGCTCCATTACATAGTGCCTTCTTTAAGAGTTACAGTGCAAATTACACACAGGTTTTTATACCACTACTAAATATTGAGAAAAAAATTCTAATGATATTGGGCACTGAGCCCCAAAATACTTTCTTCAAACAATCTCTTCCAAATGGAAGCAAAATGTGTGCTGCAGACTCATTCTTTAACTTCTGATGCTGCCTCTGCAGCACACCAAGGTTAGCAGCTGCTTACATGGATGTGGCTTGATCCTTCCCCCATGAATGGTAAGGCAGGTCTCTGATTAAGAAGCTGCTACTAATGACAACTATGGTAGCTTCACTATATTAGTGGCAAGACATGATTAGTGATATTATTACTGGCTTCTGTAGCACTGAGATGTGAAACAACACCCCAGAGAGAGTGTGATGTGCCAACAGGTGCATGTTTCATCTTAGAAACATGACTAGTTTAAGGGTGCTGACCTTTCCATTAGTATTTTCATTTCCACAGAAATTTAAAATTTGGTTATAAGCATGGTGCTAAATGCCTTGTGAGGCATAAATCACATTCACATCCCTAATCACAGCTGTATGTTCAGAAGTGACTGTTACACAGATAAAAACTGTTGTCTGGCCACAGTGCTGTAATTGGTAGTCATTCATTTACCAACATTACAGATAACGAGTATGGAAGATGAAAAAGACTCTCACCTGGTATCTCTTTTTTTTTTTTTTTAAAAATCTATCCATAACATGTCTATTTTAATTTGGGTTAGGTTTCGTATATGTGTGTCTTGAAATTCTGTATCCCTTAAACACTGAGACATTCATTAGCAGTCATAATCAGCTTGAAAAAGAAGGAAGTGTATTATCAGCATATTGAAAGAACCACAATTTGGAATGCTTCATTGGCTCTCTTAAGAGTTCCATATATGCACCAAAGAGAATGGAAAAATGATAGAACCCCACAGATCTTCATTTGCCAGTGCTCTTGGCTTTGTGAAGCAATCCCAGCAGATGGTGTGGGGCAACTGTTGAACAAGAAAATAAAAAGCAGTTCAGAAGGAACTCTGGAGCGAGTTCTCTCTGGAGAAAAGAAACCCCGGTGCGTATTTAGGTGATCTTCCCATTAGTTGTGTAGGAGTAGCTTGATTAGGTGAAAATCTCATTTCAGTGTACTGTCTAAAGAAAACTACATCTCTTGCTGGGATTGCCATGCAGCAAAGGAGATGCCTTTCTGCATGCATGTGGGGTGACACATTGATATTATAAGTAATCTTCTACAGATGGACTCTGTCAAGGCTGTGAGTTTTTGGGGGTTTTTTTAATAGATATACTTTTTAATTACAAACCACCATTAAAAACTCACTAGAGGAGTTATTTTTGCAGACTGTTCTAGAGGAAAAGAGTTCAGAGTGCTAGAATGGAATTCAGAAGTCACTGAGTTGAGTTCATGCTTTGGGGGTTTTTTAAAGTTGCATTCCTAAATACAATTTTGTAATTCAAATGATTAATGGCTATACTTTAAGATTTTTCACTGTAGTGGGTTAAAAGCAACTGCAGTTTTCAAATTTTCATGTGATTATAATGTGAAAAAATGAGACGGTAATTTGGACCAAGTCCCCAACTATTGATTATTTTAACTCGTGCAATTTTATTTATTTGTGCTATGGTTCTGATATTAATACTATTTTGGTGATTTGACATGCATAAAGAGATGCCTTGTTTGGTAATAAACCTGAACAAACGTGATGTGGTAATGCATGAAGATCAAGTTTCCAGGTGGCTAATTTTAGCTGCTTTCAATGCAGTTGATGTCAAGGTCATCTTGATTTCTTTAAGACCTGGTAGACTGTCAAGAACTTGTTATGCTCTCAAGGCAAACAGTGCTTGGTCTGAGCATCATCCTGCAGGTGTGTACTGCTACCAGTAGGAGTGAAAGAATCACTCAAGGCATTGCAGATGTAAACCTCAGCTTTCTGTTGTTAGACTCATTAGGGTCATAATTTAGCTCTTAGTGGTAGCTAATCTAAGTGGTCAGTAGATCCACAAGTGAAAGACATTATTTCAATAAAGTGCCTTGTATAATTCAATCACAAATATGTCACTTGTTAAAATTTCAGAGAAAAGCATCATCAGTTCTTAGGATTATCAAGAATGGGTGTGACTGAAGAGAGATACTTGGTCTGAAAAGGTTTGTGCACACACAGAATTGAAAAGTAATGCTACTCTGTTGTGAATGGCCATACCTACTGTAGGAAAGGTGTTCTTACAGTGGAAGCCATGTTTTACTATTGGAACAGATGAGGCAGGATTTGGGAGGGTTTTCTAGGAGGCAGAAGTAGTTTCAGTGTTAAACTTGCCTTCCTTGGTGCTTCCTTTGTAGTGATATGCAGAGGATGTGAAGGAATTATTTGTTGTGGAGAAATGCAAATGGGTTTAGGCTTTAGAGGAGAAAAGCCTGGCGTCTGTAAGTGTTGAGGATGGTGGTTTGTCCTTGTTAGGGGAAGGATGGGTATGCCAGTGAAGGTCTTCAAATGCATGTCCTGTGCAACCACAATAAAGTGTTGGAGGAAGTGCCTTTCCATGAAAAGCCTCCTCAGCTGAGAGTACTGCTGGCTATTGGAAAGATGCTGTCATGATTCTGCTTCTTGATATTGCCTGGTAACTTGACTGCTTTTACATTAGTTTAACTAAGAAATCATTCAGATGTGTGTAGGGTACCTTCTACTCCTGTGAGACAGCATGTCAAATTCCCTTGAATAGTGCCAAAAAGATGCTCCCCTGGCTGTGAATCAGGGCATGTGTGGGGAATTCTACAGCTGTTGTCTGATCTGTTCCCTGATATTTTTCCGGGCTGGCTCTGCGGTGTGAGCACCACCAGGGCCCATACCTGCTGCTGCTAATGGCTTTTGCAGGCAGCAGCAGTAGTGTGAATTTGAGGTGATTCCTGCCAACTTCCCTGCTGCCCACAGGATTGCGTGGAGCAGCAGGGAACTGACAGGAGGCTCGTTCGCTGCACTCGGCTGATGCTTGGCAAAGCCATTAGCAGCAGCAGATACCCTGGAGCTCCCTCTGTGCAGACTCAAGACAACATTGCATTGCTTTGCATTCACTCATATTTGGATGATTATCTTTGCAATTGTGAGAAGTGCAAACCTATTTTTCCAAATAAAATCTAGAGTTTTTAAATAATGTGGTGGCCTCAGGGTTTTGCTTTCCACCTTCTCCTATATGCTTGTCAGTTAAAAATGTCTTTCTTATTCTAGATGGAATAGGTTTGTAAGCCATTGGTGAGAGGATGTATTCCTTTAGGATGTTTATCTGTGTTCTGTCTCACTGAGGGGGAGGGGTTTACCCTTTTTTTTGTAGATATTGTGTAGCTTTTGAAATGGTTTTCAGTGTGCATGATGATTTATAACTGTTCAATCATTTTATAGCTGCGCATATTTTTGAATCATGAAATTATTACCAGAATAAAAGACCTCTGCTGAATTAAACGGCTTTTGTTGCTAAGTACACATAGATCCTGTCCTCTGTAGTGCAAGCGTGTTTCACGTTCTAATCTCCAAACACTTGCGTTGCTTTCCAGTTTTGGTTTTTGTGACAATGGAGACTTTCTTGATGAAGGTTTCATTACAGATTTATTTAGCTTAGAATGGCTGGCTGGTGCCTTCCTGCGTCTTCATGAATGTCATTTCCATACGGTTAGAAATGTCGTAGCAAAATTTAAAAAAAAACATGGTCTGGGATTTCTAACAAACAGCTTAATATTTGTGCAGTGCAGGAGACAGAACTCGGAAGGGATAGTACAGAGCAAGATGCAGAGGGTCAGCCTGAGGAATTATAACATAGAGGAGCCTCGTCCAGCATACTCACAGTTCTACAGTACGAGTGTAGTAAATGCTGTTCAGGAATAAATTGGGAAGCAGCTTTGAGCTCTGAGAAAATGTAGCAGAGAAACTTTGTTTTAAAGGAATAAAATATCTAGGAAGAGACAGTAAAAGGATTCACGAAAAAGCCACCACTTCTGTATTGCCTGCTTAATTATTAAGCGTTTTTTGTTTGTTTCTTAATGGCCCAGGAATGTTCAAGAACAGACCAATATAACAGTACTGGATTTAGTAGCATTTGGCTTAGAGCTGAAATCATACCAAGGGTACATTAGGAATATTGGTTTTTGTTTAGCTGATCTCAAAATGCAAAATAGTTTATTATTTACCATTTTTACTAAGGTATGAAAGAACAACCCTAAATAATAAATTCCTGTAATTTACTATAGCTGCTGTAAGCATAATGTAGAAACATCTTGGCTAGAGTTCTCAAAAGTAAAATTAAAATGTAGTAATTGTCCTTGTGATGTTGCTGCATATTTACAGAAATTTACACTTGAATTTAAGTGGTATTGTTAAGAAAATAATCCATTTAAAGTATTGGTAACACTAGTGTTTCCACTGGACAAGGAATTTAATTTTGAAATTAATCTTAAATTGAAGTGAAATTATCTTTTAGAGCAATGACTAATTTTAACAAATGAAAAAATCCTTTCCATATTCTACATTTTCTATGGAAAAAAATATGTATCTTGCTAAATAAAGGTATATGTATATATTGAGCAAAACAGAAATCAAGTCCTGATCTTTCTTCATTCTTCTTGGGTGGGTTTTTGAGAATCAAGGGTATTGCTAGGATGGAGCTATGCTATCAAAAGCTTCTTGGGGTTTTCAAAATAACCTTGCAAAAACCCCAATCTTCTTTTTGGTTTTATTTGATATGTTCACAATACGTATTTTAAAACTTGTCCGATTTGTTTAAAATAGCACTTTAACCCCAGCTGGGAATGAAGAGGCGCTTACCAGAGCCGTGTCCCGAGGAGGTCTCCGCCGCAGGGTCCCGCAGGTCTGGGCAGAGGGATAAAACCGAGGACTTCTTCCATTTTCTGTAGGAAGCAGGGAAGCCTGTCAGCAAACGATTATAGTCACTGTTGCCATCTTATAGCAATGAAGTAAATGCAAGAAGAATAATAATTTTTTAAAAATATCAAAAAGTGTAGTGGAGAGCAAAATCCGTTCGTGGGGCCCCAGGCTCGCTGAGCCCCGTGCCTCCCCGGGGCTGGAGCCGCAGGGCTGCGGCGCGGGGAGCTCCAGGACGGAGCCGCGCCGGTTCCCACGGCTCTCCGCGGGAGCGAGCGGCCGCTGTGGGCGGCGCTGCGGGCGGGGAGCGGCAAGGGTTAAAGCCGATCCCCGCGGGGGTTAAACGCGGAGCCTAATGGAATAATGACGGGTAGCACCATCTGCTGGCCTAGTTCCGCGGGGAGCGGGTCTAACCGGCGCTAATATTGGCGCTGATGCCTTTTGATGCTTTGTGCGTTTCTTTCCGCGCTTTGTTGGGATCCGGCGGTCCGCGCACGGCGGGGCCGGGCCGGCCGGGGCGGCGGGTGCGCGCCGGGCAGGGCGCGGGGATGCTGCTGAAGGGAACGAGCGCTCGGGGAGGGCTCTGCGCGGCCCGGCTGCCGCTCGCTAAATAGGCCATTTAGCAATCTTCTCCCCATGCTTTTCTCCTGAGCACTGCCGGGGGTGCTGGAAAAGCGGAGGGCAAGTCTTTGTCTGACGCCAAAAATGTCTTCAGTGAAGAGGCCAAGAGGAAGGGTAAGTGAGAGCCTGAATGAGTGGGAGGAGGAGGGGTTCTTTGGGCTAAAAGGCTAATGGGATTGAATAACCTTCCTTATTACTGGCTGCTGCTGCGGGAGCCGCATCGCCATCTTGAGCAGTTCCCGAGCTGGGTCCGGCTGCTTGCTCGGCCCCGGGGCTTTAAGGTGGCCCCGGGAGCGGCCCCGGCCCTGCCTCCCGCCGCCGCCGCCCATGAGGCGCCCCTAGAACGCGTGTCCCGGGAAGTGCGCGGGGTCTGGCCAGAAAATGGCTTTGGGAATTCCTGCTGCCTTTTCTTCCTGCGCTAGGCAGAGGCGCATGTACGGGTGAGAACGTAACATAACTGTTATCTGCTGGGGTTTTGTGTTTGAATAGGAAATTCTTTCCATTCCTCAAAGGGGGAGGGGAGGAAAGCAAAAACATGTCTTCTGGCTGGCTGCAGGAGAGGCTCATCAGCCCCGTAAACAATTCTGCGTCCACGAAACGGGCATTAAAAACCCCCAAATAAAAACCGAGTTACGTCTTTTATCCAAGGCAGGGAGCGTATGTTGATCTAAATAAAAGAAACGCTGCGTTCTGATCCGTTTATGGATATAGAGCTGTGTAATTTTAGTTTTGGTTTTATCTTTTGTCTGTTTTTTAATCTTGGTGTTGTTCGAGCATCTGTTGTGTTCATCACCGAGTTAGTCCTGTAGATCATTCGTCTGCTTTAAGGTAACTGTGGTCCTGGTATCGTGCCAAAGGCAAAATACCGATGCTGGTATCTTCAGGAGCTCCTTGCTTTTTCATATTTTACTGGAGATGTTGGAGGTGTGTGTCAAATGTATGGGAATGCTGCAGAGATTAAGGATTGCTTTCTTTAATTACAGAGGTGGAGAGAAGGCTGAGAGAATTTCAGAAGGATTTTTTTTTTACTGACTTTGACTACTTGGATTGGTTGTTTAAAACCAACAATTGATGTAGTTATTTTGAAACCCACGCCATTCTGTGGTATAAACTGAATTCCTCATTTTTTGTGTCCACAGAAGTCCCTGGCAGTTATATTTTTTTAAAAATGCATATCCATATCAAAAATGTTTGTACTTTTTCTTTATATTTTTAAAATAAGGGGATTTTGTTTGCTTTTGTTTCTTGCTACAGCCTCCCTCTTCCAAGAAGACTGATGGTTCAGGATCATATACTAAGTTGCAGAATACCCAGGTGAGGGCAATGTCTGAAAAGAAGCAGAAGAAAAAAACAGACTCGGAAAGTAAACAAGAGAAGGCAAATCGAATAATATCTGAAGCAATTGCAAAGGCAAAAGAGAGAGGAGAGAGAAACATTCCACGAGTAATGAGCCCTGAAAACTTCCCCAGTGTTTCAGCTGAAGGAAAAGAAGAAAAGAAGGGTAGAAAAGTTAAATCCAAACCAAAGGATAAGGAGAGCAAAAAGCCGAAAACTGGTTCCTCATCGAAAATTAAAGAGAAAACAAAAATTGGGTAAGTAGATAAAAACATTGTCTGTCTTCTCTTCAGACTGCAAATGCTTGATTAAAATGGAAACTGCTTACTGATAATAAAATTTTCTCTTCCACTGCCTACACAAAATTCTTCCTGATTGAGTCCATGTGTGGACTCTCTCATTCAGGAACAAGAATGCTCTGTTTTCTCTTTAGATAAAATCGCTGTAGGAGTGTCCTTTTGAAAGGAATTATTTTAAATTCATATTGTAAAATATTCTGTACTCACTTTGAAGCATAGACCCAAGTATTTTTTATCTAGTGTTGTAATCAGTTCTGACTCCGAACTAACTTTTTCTGGATTACAAATGCTGTCTTTTATCAGTTTTGGCATGTAGCTTCTATACAGTGTGCTTGATAAACTGCACAGGGAGAAATTGAAAGTTTAATGAACTTGTAAGTAAGAGAATATTCTTATAGATATCACATGTATCAAAAGTAAAGCACATACTGGAAAAATTAAATTCTGAGACCTTTATAGTCTTCGGTCATATCAGTTCAATCTGCCCTCTTAAAAATATTGCAGACTCAGCTGGGTCAAGCTGGGTGGATACCTTGGGATGAGGAGCTTTCGAAGGCTTTGGGTGTTCAGCACTCCAGGGGTTCAGGAGCTGGCTCATCTTGGGACTCCCGAGCTAACCTACATTGTCTGTTTACTCTTAAAGGAAAGTGTGTGATTTCCAGTGTTAATTACATCAGTCAGAACTTGAAATGGAAATCTCAGCTGCAGTCTCATTTTTATTTTTTTTAAATCCATGCTCTTTTTGCGGTAGCTGAAATATTAACTGGCATATCTCTCAAATTTAAATGTCTCATATACATATGTATATTTTCATGTGTGGAGCAGAAATGAATGTTCTTTTAATCGGCCTATTTTCTCTGCATTTTCTTTTTTTTCTTCTACAGATCAGTGCTTTTCTTATATGTTTAAAGTAAACAATTTTAAGTAGTTTTCCTGTAGTATGAAGGTTACTGCTCTATACTCAACTTCATTCTTAACATGAACTTTCATGGTGTTAATTTCTTCCTGTACTGTTTATGGGTTGCCATATGATGCTGCTTACAGTGCACTGAGTAGTGCTTCCTTTTATTTTTTTTCTCCATCTAGTTTAAAGTGGGATTTTGGATATGTACTTCCAAAGTTGATTTCACTTTAATGTTTCTGAATTTACTCATGTTCTATAACAAACATTTTGTGGGTCTGTCTAATCAGAAAACTTACACAGTGTTGTTTACGTAGTGTCAGTTTCATGAAGCTTTGTGGTTTGTCCTGGTTCATTCTTCTGGATAATTGACAAAACCTGCCAAGTATCATCCTTATGATATATTACATAGTTGCCATACTATTTTTACTGTTTTTAAATGAAAAAAAAAGTAAATTGTTACCTGCAATTTATGATTCTGCACTCAGTTTTGTCTGGGTGAAATGCTCTGCTGTGCACACTTAGGATCAGTTCTCAGGATTTCATCAGACGGCGTCAGTTGAGAATGAGACATTTCTCAAACTGTGTTTTTAACCATGGTGTTTGTGTTTGATGTAAAGTACATGCAAGCTGCTAGAGGAGCTCCCATTTAATTATGGTCAGTGTTTCATAATTCTGCATTGAGCTGTGAAGGTTTCCCTCCCCATTATTTACCAGTTTAATCAGCTAATGCCCCAGTAGCACTCTGCTAACTTAATCATGCTGCCAGGTATTGCTTTAATTACGTGGGATACATACCTAAAGATACAGCAGGCAGGTCCTGGTAAGGAGCTGTGAAGAGTCTTCTAGAACCACATATTACAGATTTCTGTTCATATTCACAGAATTCCATTTTATTTAGATGGACAGCAGCAAATCAAGTGCTTTGAGACATCCAGATACTTCATTTTTCTATCCAAACAGATTCAGGCATTGTGTTGAATTAGCACTATTGTATATTATTGGTATAAATACATAAAATAATAACTGTTTAGCAGAGAATATACCAGTGATTTTGCAAAGCAGTAATTGCAATAAGGCCTTGATTTTTTAACAGAATAATCTTACCAAACTGCTTTCTATGCAAATATAACTGCTGATATTATACCAAAATAATTGCTATAGAATTCTTGTCTTTTCAACCGTGGTTAAAAAAATTGTATGATTAATAAAATTTGTTTTACTCAGAGAAAACCAGAATTAAATAATAAGGAGTTTAGAAGGCTAAACAGCTCTTGTAGAGTTTTCATCTTATCTTCCGTTCTTAAGAAAATATTTCTTAATGAATCTAAGCACGTCCTTGGAAATTTTGTTAAGTCAAAATAGGATTAGGTTTTTAAGTGTGTGGGTTGCTCCATTGATTTTCTCGTTACCTTAAAATAAACTTTGACTGAATCTTGGGAGAAAATTTTACTATGCTAAAATAATATCTGTAAAAGACAAGTGCTTTATTGGGCAGGAAGGGGAAGGGAAGATCTGAGTTCAATGGAAGTGGGTTTTTTCCTTGGAAAGAAAGATTTTTGAGATCTTTTTAAAATGGGATGAAAAAAAATAAAGTTGTTTTTCAATCAATAGTGAGAAAATCTTTATATTTTAAATATGTATACATATTTGTATATATGACATTCCTTACATTTAATCAGAAAACAAAACCTGAAGTCCCCTCATGTTTTAAAAAGATAATAAACAATTTCCAACTGTTAGAAGCTATTATGAATTAATTTTTCTACAAGCAGTATCGTTGTGAGTGAAACCTTAGAGCCAGTAAAGGTTTACAATACCAAAAAAAAAAAAAAATCAATATACCTTTTTGATAGTAGTGAAGAATTTGTTTGGGTGCATCTGCTGTTCCATTTTAGGAGTTCTACTCTGATATGTCCATCCCAGATGAATAAATTTCATTCAGGGTTTTCTATAGCAAACTCATTTAACTTGCAGGAACTGTTAAATATGTTGGTTCAGTTTGGATTTGGAGTGTCAGAGCAATGCAGGAGGTGCTGCAGAGTTGTGTGTGCTTGAGAAGATCTGAAGTCACATGTATGTTCTGGGTGGCTCCTGCTTCATTTTTGCAGGCCAACAGTATCTGAAACAATAACCAATATGTTGATTTCGCCTTTTTTTTTTTTTTAATAAATATTTGGGCAATAGTTTTAATCTGGTGTTTCACATCTGTGCTCGTAGCAAGCACAGCCTGTTCAGTACAAGCACAATTGTACCCTCTGTAGCCCAGCACTCAAATAGCAAACTCTTATTTAGATTGTGATCATAGACTTCGACCTCTTCCAGGGCTTTTGTCTGTGTAACAAGTTCTGTGTTGCTGTCCAGGAGGATTTTCAGAGTTAGACTTGAAGTGTAAATGCTGCTCCTGTAGAGCTGGAACACTAATTGCTAAACAGACCTTGATAAAATTGCCTGGTAGCCATCCATTAAAAAAAAAAAAAAAAAAAAAAATTAAAAAGTGTTTTTAATTGTAATACAGCACAGCTTTTACTGAAACTGAGTAGCCCTCACCTGGGATCAAGATGAATTTTAACTATTATGTCTGGATATAGGGGGCAGGATGCTTTTTCAGAAGTTTCTGTTCTTTGCTGCTCAGACTAAGTGATCCTATGAGATCTACATGTACAGGAAAAAATTACAGCATGATCCATTCCAAGTTATCATTGCTAGTTAAAAATTGCTAGCAGTTACTTTCTAGGCAGGCTGTAGTTTCTTTCTAAAGGTGAGGGTTAAGGTTTTATTTCTCTGAGCTGGGAAGTCAGAGAAATAATGCTTATTAATTTTAGTCAAGTCTATTAGAACTGGATTCAGTGGTTAGTAAAGTTTCTGTGCCATAAATATTGGTGAAGATAAATGACTAAATTATATTCTTAGCAAGAACGTTGTAAGGGTATGACAGAAATTATTAAAGAATGTATGTATAATATATTTACTATTACCAAACTAAGTTAACCAATTTGCTTTATGCATTGATTACTGATTAAGTTAGTTCTTCAAAATTTGCTTCACAATTTTTCTGCAGACTGCAGAACCACTCTTCATATCGTGGCTATTTACCAAGGTGTGTTGACATTTAAGAATTTATTTAAACCCTTTCATATTTTTGCATAGAACTTGTTTCCATTTATAAGCTTTTTCTAATTGATTCTACTTCTTCCATCTAAGGTGATGCATACTTAAGCTAAAAAGTCTACTTCTTACCACTTGATGTGAAGAATTATGAATTTGTGAACATTCTCTTGTTCAAAAAAGTAGATTGGCATTTAGGTTTTACAGCTCTCAACGTATTCCCACCTACTCAAACATAAAATTAAATATCACAGCCCTGATGAAAAGCAACAGCTCTGCACTGATGATGTAAAGGACAATATGAGTTGAATACATTTAGGTAATTTTTTTTTTTCCTTAATCGCTGCATAATTTAAATAAATAAATCCCCCAAATTCTAAGAACTTAATTTACAAACGTTTGAGTCAGTGGTAGTCCTTCAGTTCAAAACTGCTACCACAAATGGCTGTATTATTTCTTGTGCTAAAAGAGCAGTGGTGGATTTTGTTCATTAATCTTTGCATTAGGTAGCAATGAATCCAGCAAGTGGGATGTGATCCTGTGCACTACTCAAATGAGTAACTGTCCTTGTTGCCTTGAACCTCGAAGTAGGTCTCACAAATACTGTTTACAAGCAGTTTTAGGACCCAAGACCCTGACAGATAATCTTTGCTTGTTGATCTGATATGTTAAGACAGTTTGAAAGCCTTATAAACTCAGGTAGCAACTCAGCAGCCATGGGGAGGGGTGGAGAGGAGGTGGTTCTCCTGTCACACTGATGCTGGATTAAGTGTAAATACCTTGAATTTCCTGGGAGGCAGATGCTGGCAGTTGTCTTCATTATTTCATGCCAGTGAGGCAAATGCTGGTGACCAGGTCTGTGGTCAGAAAGAAGGGGTGCTTGCTTAATCTTTTGAGTTCTGTTAGATCATTTAGGGTCATTAACTTATGTCATGATTAAAATGGCAGATAAATTCGGGATTGGATCATCCTTCTGGGATGGCATTGGATCATCCTTCTGGGATGGTGTTGTATGCTCTGAGCTGTGACTCTGGTGACAGAGTTTTGATGTGTAAGTTGGGTTTAAGTGGCATCATCTAATGTTTCTACTGGGAAATGTATGAATACAAAGTAGTGTGGTCCTAGCAAATAAATTTAAAACAAAAAACATTTGTTTGTTATTTTGCATTATTGCTTCAAAAAAAAAAAAAAATGAAATGAAAACTTTGAAATGAAAAGCTGAAAAGTTCCAGAAAGGATATTAGGAGTGTTTAAAAATCTGTGCACAGTCTAGAAATTATTAATTTGAAATACAGCTATAGAAGGAGACAGTGGCTAATATTAGTGTGTTAATATTTATTAACACATGCTAAAAGGATAAGGTTTAATACCAGCAAATTAATTCTCATTCAAGAGGATACAGTATCTTGTCAAAGAAACTTCTGCTTTATATTTTTAGCTAATTTTCTAGTGGTAAAGAATTGCTAACACTTTTGATAACATGTGAGTTTTATCGTTAGTAATTTAACAAAGTGCTTTGGCTACAAATGATAATGTCTGAGAGGTGGCTTTGGACACTAATAATGAGTTACTTGGTGTTTCCTGTATTGGGAAAATTGAAGTAAAATGATATATTAAAGGCATGCAATGAAGATCATCTATACTTCCTGTTCCTGACATGCCTATTACATATTTGCTGCCTTTTACTTTCTATCCTCTTTAATATTTCCTTCTTCATTATTTGGAAGGCTTTGTGTTTCCATCACATTCTCTGCTATCAAACAGAAGGGGAATAGAGCACATTCTTACTGGTTTTCATTTATAAGAAAGAAGTTGGAATGCTCAAATAGTGGTTCTTGGTAGCCCTAAACCATAGTAGGAGTCTTATGCTAAGGATCAGAAGTAACACTGGCTCATGAGAAATCTTCTTTTTAAACTTTTTTTGTGGTGTAAGTTGCTCAACATCTTCAGTTTGTAGTTATAGAAAAAGAAAATATGTATTGAAGAAATCCACAATGTCTAATTGTTCAAATATTTCTAGATGTTATGTAATAAGATCTAAATTTAAAAAGGCAAGAGAAAGCGAAATTGGAGTGGAGTCTGGTGATATTATTTATTCCATGTCTACAGTGTGCTGTTAACTTTTCATAGAAACAGAATAGATAGTTTCTGTTCAGAACAGTTTGTTTCAGCGTGGAAAAAGGGATTTTAGCCAAGGATCTTTATGCTTTCATGCAGAAATATAAACTGGCAAGAGAACTTGTTCGCTCAATGAAAAATTTTCACAGAATTGATCCAGTTTACAAGCTTCTGAAAATCATTGTTTTCACATAGCAGATTTTTTTAGAAGTTTTTGGCCAAAATATGAGCAGATTGCATTTTTACTGATAGAAATGTATGACTTTAGCACCATACTGTTGTTCATCAACTTTTGATAGCAAGGAGCATTGTGATTCTGGGCACTGGATCAGAAAGAAGTGAAACTGCATTTATTCCTCTCACTGGCACCATATCCATATAGAGGAGGAAACATTCTGATCTGCAGCATGTAGAGATGTTGAGAAAATTTTAGGGAGATGCTTGTGAAGTACTGGGCATAGGGAATGCGAGCTCAAAGCAAGATACAAAAGCTGACAGAAGTGGAATATTGTGTGTAGGACTGCAGGGGCAGAGCAAGAGGTGAACCCGAGGAGGGACTAAAACTAAGAAAAGGAGAGGAACAAATATGCAAGGAAAGGTGTAGCTGTAGCAGTCTAATCACAAAATATCCCCACGTTCTAAAACAGAAGGTCCTTAAAATCCTCAGCTATTCAATGGATACCACTGCAACCCATAATAAACCCCATATCCCTTAATATTGTGCTTCTTGAATACTTAAGGACCATTGAACCTAAAATAGTAAACAGTGGAGCATGAAGTGAGAATGGGCTGTGCTTGCACAGATACAATTACTTAACATAGCAACATGCATTTATGGGTTGTTTTAATCTACCATTTCACAAAAGAGGATCAAAATTTGGAATAGATTGCCCAGGTACCTACCAGCTGTCAGCCTTGGAGATGAGTGGAACGTAACGGGGCTGTGCAACATAAGAGAACTCTGAAGCTGGCTTTGAGTAGTGACCACAGGTCTTCCAGAGACCTCTTGCAGCTTGGCTTACATCTTAACACACACTCGATTAAAGAACATTCAGTTATCCTTTTTCTTCAAAAGAATTTAAGAGCAGGGAAAACATCCTACGCAGAGCAAGAACCCTGAAGGTGCAAACCCTGAAGGTGGGATGGATATTGTTTCATGAATGATCTTCCAGGAAATTCTCACTCATAAGTTTACCAGGTTTCCCTTTAAATCCATGTAAAAATTTAGCATCCAGAATTCCATTTAACAACAATTTCAGAAGGTCAATCACAGCGTGCCTCATCTGCATCATTTTGGAATATATTAGCTGATATGACATATTAGTGACAAGTGCTAATGTAACACTTAAATTTTATGAAACAAAGTGAGATAAAAGTGGAAAAAGTGATTATCCAAGTCCATCACTAGAAAAGTGTCATATTGGACAAATACCCGAGAATACAAGTCTGAAAATAAAAACCAAGAAAAAAAGAAACATGATTCCTAATCAGAGCTTCAGAAGTGAGGGGAAAAGAAATGTTCAAAGTAACCTTGAAGTCAGTAGAGAAACCAGTATGTTCATTGCTGAAATTATTTCCTGTGATTATGAAACATATTTTCTAAGTAATAATTAAACTGAGAACACCTAATGAAAAGCCAAGGACCAGAATTTACTTGTGAACAAGCATCTCTCTGATTATGCTGACTGCAGCTTCATTTCAACCTGCATCCATCAATGCTGTTCACTTTGTGCTAGAAGTAAAAAAAATACGGGAGTGGAAAATCTTTTGTGGTTTTGGGGTTTTTTAGCCTTTCTCCTGAACACACATAGTGATTAAATATTGAAAAGCAATGAAAATGTTCATTGCTTCTGAAGATGTACCTGGACTCTTTTGTAAGCCATGTTGTTCAAACTTTCCACAGTGTTTTG
This sequence comes from Daphoenositta chrysoptera, assembly GCA_013397915.1. Lineage (NCBI taxonomy): Eukaryota > Metazoa > Chordata > Aves > Passeriformes > Daphoenositta > Daphoenositta chrysoptera. The sequence goes on along the minus strand of VZRO01003283.1, from coordinate 239,511 downwards.
GTAATTTAAGATGCTTGTTTTCTATGTGAACTGTTAGCCTGGACATAGTTAATATGTGTGTGTTCTCTTATTTGAATACTTGCAAAGAGAAGTAAATGAGTTGTTTTTCAACCATTACCTTCTCACCAATAGTATTCTCATCAGGTAACCAATATATTTGATGTTATTTTACTGCAAAATAACTTGTGTTGTCTGTATGGAGACTAAAATCTTGTGCTTAATTTGTTTGTAACATGGCAGAAGCAGCTTGTATGCTGGAACACTTTCCTCATTTTCTGTTTCAGATCTGATCATAAGAGACTATATGAAATATATATTTTAGGACAGCTCTTTATCTGTGATTTTCTTGGACAGTTTGTCATTATTCTACAATTACACCACTGTAAACATATTTAAAGAAGTGTATTTGGCACATGTCAAATATGGAAAAATATTTTTACACCCTTTAGCTAGAAACAAATCTGATGAATTGGTGTGATTTACAGTGTAATCTTTAAATCCAAACAAAGAAATAATTGGGGCTTTTTCATTAGAGTTTAACTAATTTATTCAGCACAATAGTGGTTCTTAACATATTCTGATAGGTTCCAAGACTGCTTACAGATAAAACTACTGGATTTTGGATATAGCTTTGCTTTTTT
>VZRO01003283.1:192501-238840 GCA_013397915.1 Daphoenositta chrysoptera | reverse complement strand
TTTTTTTTTTTTTTTTTTTAAGGGCAAAAGTATTTGTTCAATTCCCTTATTTTTATCACTGAGTGACTTCCATAAGCATAAAAGTTTTGCATGTCAGACAGCTTTGAGTGATTTTTAGGTTGTTGTCCACAGCTAATTATTTTAAGTAAAAATAAGGGAAGATACATTTTACAATGGTAAATTGTTTATAATAAATCATTCTGTGTTGTCATCTGCAGATGGTATCTCTGCTAATTTTGTGTAGTTTGCCATTGTCAGTTGGTGTAAATGTTGGATTTTGTATTTCTGTTTTTCATGTAAAGATTTAAAATGTGTATGATAATTAGGAATTTGTGATAGCAAGGTAACTGTAGGGAAGCTCACTAACCCTAGTGAACAATACTGTCTGCTGTGAGGTATTTGAGACCGATTACTCATTTTTCAGACACTGGTGCTATCTGAGTTTATATTGAGAATATGGGAGTTGCTGGTGATGTGATCCTGAAGTTACTCACACTGGTGTACAGCATTCACTCAGGTGCTGGGGTTTTGTTTTCAACAGAAAGCTGATCATCACGCTGGGCAAAAAGCAGAAAAGAAAAAACGAATCTTCAGATGAATTGTCTGATGCTAAGCAGACTCCACAGCGGCCACTGAAAGATGAAGACTCACAGGTAAGTAGTCAGTATTCCTCCTTTATCAATTTCTATATGTTATTTCTACAGGTCTTTTTTCCTCTCTCTCCAGAAAGTTACACTTCCTTTGTGACAGTGACAGTTACTCTCACATTTCTGTGTATGTCATAGGTAGAACCTTTCATCATCAGCCACTTTTCTTAGTTGCAAATCAGAAAATCCTACAGGGTAGAATCCCTTTTCCGTAATGGGACACCAGTGCCCTGCTTGTACCTGTTTAATTTCAGTACAGAAGCCCATGGGTTTGAGACTGTAAGTATGCACTGAGCTGGCAGTTACACCTGATCCTTACTTGGCTGAGTGTGAAAATGCAGAGATGGCCTAATAGGAGGGACATTTATCAGTGAAACTGGCTCTTTGAGAACTCTTGAAAGGATTATTTCAAGTTTTAATGTGTTTTTTTCTGAGCTCTGCTTCTGTAGAAACTGAAAGAACAGATTTCTTGCAGTGTTGGATCTGAAGGCAGCAATGATCAATATGCTGATAGGCTCTAGCTGCTTGTGGAATACTTCTGAAGGATGTGCCAGATGAAGAATTGAAGTGGTTGAGTCATTCCCTTGAGGAATAGATCTCTTGTAACTTACTTCCTGCAGCTTTTTCATAGATTGCCCTGGAATAATAGTAACATAACTAATTATTTCTAAAACTTGTGCACAAAGAGGCATAAGCTATTGATAAGAGATTATATTGTATTTATGTGTGTATTAGTAACAGAATTATAACTTCTTGCTTTAGGGCAATCTCCAGTAAAGTAGGGTTATGTGCTAGAAATGCACAGGTTTTTATCCTGTGGCAATTCCATCCACAGGGGCAAAATCAGTATTCAAAATAAGGTGCTGTTGAGTACAAATTAATTGCATTAGATGATAATAGTTGTCAAAAAACAATTATGAGATACTGAATTGCCCTCTGGTGTTTCACAGATAATAATGCTGGAGGGGAAAAGGGATCAGAAGCCATTTCCCAGAATGACTTCTCATTAACTGGAGTGATAGCTCATCTTAGGTAAAGGTTACCTGGAAGGAGCTGTAGCTTCTCAGTAGTGTTCTGTTATCAGATAGACATAAATTTATAGGCCAACAAATACGATATGAAAGACTGAAGATCAGTTCTTTCCTGGGCATGTCGTGAAATCACCTGCTTATGGTGTGAAGGGGAAAGAGGGTAGGGATGGTAAGGGGTTGTGTGAGAGAGAAATAACTTTTACTGCAGAATGTCACAGCATTGCCCTGCTCTCTTTGAAGGAACTGGGGAGAAGCAGGAAAGCAGGAAAGACATAAATTGCTTTACTTCACTAATTAATTTTCTCGTTAGTTTTCAAGCATGTTCATGATTTTATTTTCAAAGAGCTGTTTCTAATTTCTGTTGCAAATAGCTGTTTTGAAGCTCTGGGGGGCAATTTTAGGCCTTTTTTCCCCCCTAATTTATTTTGCATACTTATTTTCACATTAAGTGTCTTCCTTAAATATATTTTTTTTATTATTATTATTATTTATAATGAGTGGTTCTACTTCATTTTGTGTCTTAGAGCCATTTGTTTATGGCCATAGTTCTCAGCTCAGGAAAATACAAAGGTTTTTTTCCAAACAGCTCAGATTGTGTATTAATGTGTTGGAGAACATATGTTGATGTTTTGCTAATCACTTCATACTTTAAGAAAAGACATAGTGAGAAGAAGTGAAAATGCCAGTTACATAATTTTGCATTGCTCATATTACCTGGCTTTTTTTTTTTTAAAACCTACTTCTGTCAGCAAACTATTATTGATTTAACTATATAATGCGACATTAGTGTGCCTTTAAATTAGAAATTCCTTTTGGTGCTAACACCCAACCCCGCACACACTTTATGGAAGAACAGCTAATCTGCATAACTGTGCAAAGCTCATGAAGTAGTTTCATTTTTGCAGCTTCTCTAGAGGAATGGTCATGCCCATTCTTTGACTTGTGCTGTATTTATAGGTTACTACTCTGTACCTGTAATGTAGTTAAAGGACAGCTATGTCTTTTACCAGAGACCAGCCAGACCAAGGGCTGAATAACAGTCAGGAAGGAAAGTTCCTGTGCTGCAATCTCACTCTTACTTAATATCTGCTCTGCAGAAGCCAGTGTGACCACTGGAGTTTGGGTTTTGTCCTATTCACAACTTGTTCTCCCAACTGAGTACTGCAGTGTAATACAACATTGCAACCTGCAGTGGATTTTCCTGCACAAAAATACCCTTTATTGTGTAGCTCAATATAATAAATTTGTTTTGTAGAGACTGTTTTGTTTTGCTGTTTTTATTTTTGTGGTCATCAGTTCTCTAAAGCAGATTATAGTGTTTTCAAATGTTAGCTGACTAGTTTGATACTGCTATTTTTATCCAGTGAATCCAATTTACAAATTAATCTCACGGTTAAATAGGCAGTGTCTCATATATTGGTACTGAGGGGTTGGAAAAGTTATGCAATCTCCTAATAATCTTAAGTATTTGAAACTGTGAGCGAGAAGGAATTATTTTCTTTGACTGAACATTATTTCTTCAGCTGGAATTTGTTGTCCTCGGATTCTAGCAGAAACCAGAATGAAAGGTTAGAGAGAGAAACTGCAAAGTAAGCCAAATAATGCTGTGAAACAAGACTTGATTAAGGTGGAGGAGAAAATACAGACATTAATGAAGCAACAGACTTTTATTAGCCATCATGTCAGACTTCATCAGCAGTCTGACCAATATGATCTAGTGAAATTTTCACAATTTTTTGTATAGCACCGTTGTTTAGTAGAGACACCTGATCTTATTTTGTATCTTTCCCTCTGATCCTGGAGTTGGACAGTAACACTCTGCTGTTACACTGCCTTAGGAAATCGCTGTTGAAATACTGGTGCTTGTGGGAGATCTGCTAAATATCAGCTTTGCTCCCATACCCTGAAAAGACTCTTTCATGTTTGCTTTTGAACCCTAAAAATAAACGTAGTGTATGCTTATGTGAAAGAGAAGATAACTGTTTAATGAATTGAACATAAATGAGTCACAGAGGTATGTTATTTCTCGTTTTTTATCAGATGTTGGCATTTGGTTTTAGGTACAGCCAAAGTATTGCTTAGAGTGTCCCAGAACATGCCGCTCATGTTAGGAAAAATTTTGGATAAAACCTCTATCTCTTTTCTTCCTCCTGCATGGCAGAAGAGAAGATCAAATCGTCAAGTTAAAAGGAAAAAATACGCTGAAGAAGGAGAAGGGAAACAATCAGAAGAAGAAGCAGCTAAAGTTTCTGTAAAAATCAAAAAGAATTCTGCCCCTTTACCTGCTGAACAGCCTTTGCAATTATTTGTGGTAAGTAAAAATTGGCTTGGTCTGTGGGAACTTTCTTTTTGTCTCAAGTGGTTCAGTGAATAAAGCTCCTAACTTGGAATACATTATTATTTCTAAGCCACAGTTTAGTGTGATATTTTGCTAAGATCTTGAAAACTGAAAGAAATTGCTTCTTACTATTTCTTTTTGTGTTGCAAGCATTTGTTGACTTATTTAAAGTTAAGAAGAAGGATAAGACTAAGGATGGGTATACCTCAAGTAACTTTTTATGTGGCATAGGCAAATGAAAAAGCTCTGTTCTAATGCTGCCATGACTTAGAGAGCCACAAATTATTTGGGGGATCTCTGCTTACTGAGATACTTTAAAAGGACACTCCTCCTCTCCCCACAACCTGTTCAGGTTTACACTTCACTGTTTAACTTGGTAGACTCAAACTCACTGTCGAGCCATTTGAGGTAAATAGAGTGTCAGGGAAGAAACAGGAAAAATGTATTTATGAGATGCTTGAAAGAGTACCAGAAGTTGTAAGGGAAGGAGAACGATGGGATCATTGGGAACAAATCAGACAAGAGGGAAGGTGACTGACTACTGCAAGCAACTTCTACAGATGATCCCTTTATCTCTGGAAGCACAGCCCCAGTTGTGGCAGAGCCATGTAACCCAATCTGTGTCTCATCTAAGCCCTGCTGGAATTCCCAGCCACAGCCTTCTCTCTGATTCCACAGCGAGTTTGTTACCTGTGTGCAGAGTAGGTGTATCAGACTGAGTTTGTCACATGCTGGGTTTCTCCCCTCTTTTTTCACCTGCCTGTCAGAGTTCTTCTCCAGTTCTGGGTATGTCCAGTGCATCAGTTTAACTCAGCAGGGCATTCACAGTGTCTGGAAAGCATCAGAATCCCCAGTGCTTGCACTGGGTGTGGTTGGCAGGTGAGCACTGCAGCTGATGCTCTGTGGCAGTGCCAGACTTGCTGTACTTTTGTGTGTAATCCTTTCTGGGTGGAGACCTGGATTTTAAATTTTACTCCCAGCCTGTTAGGGAATGCTACTGGTAGAGGTTAAATTTACCTTTATTGCTCATCTTCTGACAAGCCACTTGTGGTTGAAAGTTGTAAGCCTGAGAGAGAGGGAATTTACTACAGTTTTGTAATATCATTGTTTTCCTGTGTTTATAGGAAAATCCCAGTGAAGAAGATGCAGCAATTGTAGACAAAATCTTATCCTCCAGGGTAATAAAGAAAGAAGTAAGTGATGGTCATGGAATAAAATAGTTTATTTGGAAAAAGGGTTTGCATCTATCATTTTACATTTCCCCTGAATTTCCTTTCCTAGATATCTGCTGGGATGACAGTAGACACAGAAGAGTTTTTTGTAAAATACAAGAACTAGTAAGTATCAAAAAGTTGTTTCGTTGGATGTGTTGTCTGAACTATTAAGTATCATATTTATATACTCAAGTTTTGTATTGTGTGAAGTTTTTTTGTCATCTATGGAGATTTTTCTTTACCAATTTAATCTTTAAATTTCTAAGAATCTGCAATATATTGATAGTAATAATTATAAAACTATCAGTATTGTGAAACCAGCACTGTCCAAGAAGCTGGCAGCCTTTATTTGCCAAAGAAGAGAATTTTTTAGAGAAGATACTTATTAAATTAAAAGATATATTTATGAAGCTCAGCAGGGACTACATGCCTGAGGCAAATTTTAATTTCATGAATTTAAATCAGAGGTATTTCATGAACCTAGATTAGATTTACAGTGTCATGCATTTAGGAGATGCTGATGTAGTAGTGGGTCTTATTGTTCCAAAAAGAAAGAAAAAACTTGTGATAGAGGTGATTTTACATCAAAAGCAGGAAATAAAAAGAAAGACTGAAGGAAAAAATAACTTTTCCCATATTTTATTTTAAATTTTGTATCTATTTTCCTGTCACTACTCAATTCTTGATGCTGAAAATCCAAGCACATTTTAAATTTTACATATGTGAATAATTTAATCAGATTTTTGCTAATAAATGTATTCCTTTTTTGAGTCTCTGGTTCCACATGTTACTGGAGAACATTTACCTCGTGTTTTTTTGAAAGGATAAAGTCTTGTCTTTTCATCTGAGAATGAGTAATCCCCAGCTGTACTTTATTTCTAGCTTATCTTCAGAAAGCTTAAAAAATGATGAAAATATACTAAAAAAGGGGTGTGAGGAAGAAATATGTGTACTTGTGCAGTGTAATTTCAGAAGGGCTCTCCTGGGGGCAGTTAGATGCTGCAGGCTCTGGTGCTGCTGGTTCCTCCTCGTTTGACTCAGAGCTTCTGTCCCAGCCCGAGCCAGGGGCAGGTTCCTCTGCCAGGGCTGAGCTGTGTAATCCAGCAGTGCCTCTGGAGAGAGGTACATGGCAAAATCACATCCAATATATTAAGTAATTTGTATCTCTGGATGCTTTCTGATAGAGGTGTCAGATTTTAAATTTGGTGTGTTGAAGCTCACTTGAAATAAGCTTGTTTCTCTTCTTTGGACACATGGAAGAAATTTTTGAATCTATAGAGTTCTATGGATCCCAGTTCAAAAACACTGTGTTAACTTGGGGCTGCAAGATGATTATTTGGAGGAATAAATCTCTGATCTTTATGGTGGATTCTGTTACTTTAACTGTATATTAAAAATAGATAGTAAGCTTTTGCTTTCACCAATGTGTTAATGTCAATCTCTGTGATTTTAGCTCATATCTCCACTGTGAGTGGGCCACAGAACAACAGCTTTTAAAAGATAAAAGAATCCAGCAGAAAATAAAACGATTCAAAGTAAGGAAAGCACAAAGAGCTCACTTTTTTGCAGATGTGAGTATGAAATATAATTTAAATAAGCTTTTTTTTTCCTTGTAAAACTGTGATTGGTAGTTTGCTTTTATATAAAAGAGCTGATTGTTAGGAAGTAAAAATGAGCTATTGCTGTTGGTTGCAGCAGGGAAGTGGGTTATTTAATGTAGTTGTAAGAGCAAGTCTTCTGCAGTCACTGAACTAACCTGACTTACATGGTTTAAAAGTGGAATTGGTTGAGTAACTACTTAGAAGTGGTAAGGAGGGAAGAATTATGTCAGTATGGCTAGTTTCTCTAGGACTTCCACAAGACAGCACTTCATCCCAGGATGAGTGGATCTAATGTCAGATCCCCGTTCAGTGAGTGCTGCCAAAGAGAACCAAGGGGATGGGTGCAGGGGGCTGGGATGGAATTTAAGGTCTGTGCCAAAGCCTCAATAATCTCCAACTACCAAATTCATTTTGTTTATAATGAAACCAAGTCTTAGCAAATACCAGATATTTTTGCCTCTATACTGATTTTATTAATCTTTGACTGCAGATGGAAGAGGAACCTTTTAATCCTGACTATGTTGAAGTAGACCGGGTATTAGAAGTGTCTCTTTGTGAAGATAAAGACACTGGTGAGGTAAATATGTCTTAAAGCAAGTCAGGAAGATACACCTCCAAGTAGTGTTTGGCAATTGTTATTTTATCAGATCTCAGAGTAACACTTAACTGATTTTAAAGCTTCAATAATATTTTTAATGAGACATAACAATCCTGTCCTTTCCCGTGCTAGCTGTAGATTTGAAAGAGAAACCAGCATTTATTAGCTCATATTTTTATTAGTATTTATAGATCATAGTAGACAAAGCTTAGGTACTGACTGACATAAATGTGAGGTTCAATAATTGTCCTGTGAGCTCCATCAAAGGGCTGATCCCATACACTGTCCTGTGTCTCTGGTAGTGGCATGGGGTCACTGGTAATAAATCTTTAGGCAGCCAGTGATTGGAAGTGCTTTGATAGCCACCGGTGAACCTTTCCCTCTGTATTTATCAAAACTCTTTTTTTTAAATTTAAAGTACCTCTTCTGGAAAGCTATTACAGAATGAAAACACTCTGAGATTAAATAAAGAAAACAGAAAAGCAAGTCAAGCAATTAAATTGCCAAAATTCAGAAAGAGTGTGAGACAAGTGGAGATCAAAGACTGAGAAGAAAGTTGTTGATTAAGGCTATTGGAATATCTATAATGCTTATTCTGCTTGTGTAGATAGGAAAATGAGCAGACTTTTACCCAGTGATTTCTGCATTAATCTTCCTAAAGCAGGGTTGAGAGTTAAAATGACTCTTCATTTGTATGCAGCAGATTTGTCATTATTAAACTTCTAGAAAAAATGTGTTGTCACAGGACTTTCCCCTCAACTTCTGGAAGGATGACTCTTTATTTGGTTTTTAAATATTTATGTACTGAATCCAAATAAGATAATCTGCTTTGGTTCCATTTTATTCTATGTTGTTTATCAAGCTTGTAAAGCTCTATCAAAGTTTTGCTGATAAGACCTCTGGTTTAGGAGCACCAGAGCTCTTTGGTTTAGGCCTAGGTAGCCCCATGTGGAGAGTGGAGGAAATGTCCTGGGTAGCACTTTGTAGTAAGTTCTGCTACCCTGCCCCATTTCCACAAATATCACAAATACTGTACTTTATCTTTCCTGAGACTAAACCAAGATCTGCTTGTGGGTAAGTGGGATTGAAAAGTACTCCACAGGTCTACAAAAAGTGGCAGAGTGTGAGGAACCAAGGATAAGTAGGTAGATAACAGGAATCTACATTGAACATTCAAAAAATTGTCAGAAATATGCTTTTGATTCCAGCTCTTGTGTAAGCAAGCTACTCTAATAGTAAGGCATATTAGCAGTCTGTATACTAAATTAAAAACTGATAACATTCAGAATTTTCTTCTGCAGCCTGTTATTTACTATTTAGTAAAATGGTGTTCGTTGCCATATGAAGACAGTACGTGGGAGCTGAAAGAAGATGTAGATCAAGCAAAAATAGAAGAATTTGAACAATTGCAAGCTTCCAGGCCTGACTCAAGGAGATTGGTAAAATTATACCTAATTTACTTGTCTGTCTTGGTAAATCTGACTTGGTTTTCCCAACTTTAAACTCTTGTGTTAAAACATAAGGCTTATTGACATGCTGTAAAGCATCTGTATGCCTTGTTACCTAGGAATAATAAAATATTCAGGTAGGCATAGATAAATATTCTTATCTTAGTTGTTACTCTAAAAAAATAAAAAACTTTGCTTAGGAAAAAGCCTGAAGTGCTGTGACTTTTGGAGCTTTTAACTGAGCAATGAGCTACACGTTGAAATTGGCTATCACAGAATCTGAGCACCTTCAAAATGAGCAGAAAACAGGATGACGTATTAACACCCTTTTATAGAGAAGAGAGTTAAGTCTTGTGCTTCAGCAGTGAAGAGAATTGGCAAATGAGATCTGTCAAACAGATTCTGTGATTTCTTCCTGCTTTTATTTTTCTTCTTGTCTTTAAAGAGCTAGCTGAAAGAAAAATACGTGTAATAAGGAAACATGTTTTATCTTTAAGTTATCAATCTTCTGTCTCCTAGAGCAGGAGAAAGCGAAATAGTTCTATTTCAAGTCCTGTATGTCATTGTCAGAGTAGGACATGTGTCCTGCGTGGTGTAGTACAACACTTGTTCTAACTTACTTCTTTTACATAACTAAATATGCACAGTGTTTTAATTTGGAGGCTTTGGAATTTATTTTAATGGTTTTTCCATCTACAGATAATGACAGTAGTCACGATTAACATCTTCATATTATATTGAGTTCATTTTTGTAGTATTTATTTAAAATCCTGACATTTTGGCATGTGGGTAGAAGAGCTTTTATACCTCTGTTACCATATTTGGCTGTGAGAGAAAAAGATGATTAAAGCGCAACTGTACAACTGACAGTCATCTCAGCATCAGCAACAAGTATTTTTGCTTCGGGCTCCAGCAGCTACAAGGAATTATTTGCTGACTGCAGCCCTGCAAGCAGGAGCGTGGCTGCTGGGGGTGTGGGGGAGTGGACAGATGGCAGCTGGTGGGAGAGGGGAGGGAGCCACAGCTGCTGGGGAGGGAGGGCCAGCTCCAGACCTGGGCTCCGCTGCTGCTGACGCTGGCACTGCGGGGACAGAAAACTCACGTGGAAAACTCAGAGCTGCCACACAAGGCCACATCAGTCTCCAGTGAATGCAAGCTTTTATAAATGTGGAGAAATGGGGAGGGAGAGGGGGGAAGTACAGCTGGTGAGAAAAGCTCTTGCTAAAATTACTTCGCTTGAATGTGTGAGTTGGTTCACGTTGGGATGCAGGAGCTATCAGAAGAGTTGTCTGCTGGAGTCTTACCTAGTACCAGTCAAAAACGGCATGATTTCACCTCTAAGTTGCCTGCTAAGCTAGAGGCCAGGCTGTTCTGGCTCCAGGCTTGGGAGCTAGTGTGTAAATATTTTATACGCAGCCTCTCAGCTTTCCTTACCCTGCTGGGGCCTGAAGGTGACACACCTCGATACTGTCAGTCTGTGTTCTCCTGGCCTTTGCAGCATGACCCTGCTGATGCTGACTTTGATCTGATCCGTTGGGGAGGTCTCTTCAGGACACTAAACCTCTCAGAAGTTTACTTTTATTGTACTCCTGGCCCTTGCTTCCTGCAGTGGCTGTGGGACAGAGTGGTCAGCATTGACCAGGGCAAATTCAGAAGGGAGAGGGTAAGATCACAGTAACTGTGGAGATGCCCAGGCTGCTTCAGCATCAGCATTCAGAGCTACTTAAGAATTCAGGGGTGTTGGTAATCCCAAATACTCAGTTGGCTCTCTTGGAGGTCAGCTGCCTGTTCTTAGAGCTGCCAAAGTGAAACCTCATGTAGTCTTGAAATTTCATATATAAATGAATTAGTGTGTCATATTATTCCTGCCAAAGTATTTGTATTCTGTTTTTTAGAAACCAGTTGCTTGATTTGATTATAATTGATACAGCCAGCCTTAAATTATTTTAAAAGTAGCAATTCATAGAGAAAAAAAAATACAAATTTAAGGTTTCTGCAGACTATCATCTAGTAAGTGATGTTAACAATGTTGTGATGTTAAAGTTGAATAATAACATTCTAAATCTAAAGTTATACACTCACAAAATAGTGGGGTTAGGTATTTTGGAAAAATAAAGCATCTATCAACCTGTACATATATTAATCTTTCCCTTAAAGGACCGACCACCTCCAAACTCCTGGAAGAAGATAGAACAGTCCAGGGAATATAAAAATGGCAATCAGCTCAGGGAATATCAACTGGAAGGACTTAACTGGCTCCTGTTCAACTGGTACAATAGGTATATGCATGGAATATTTTTTAATGTAGATTTTTGAACCACGTGAAGTGAATCACCGTTTTTGAGGATAAATACTGTTTTAAACTAAATTAATTGCAATTTCTCTGCTTATAGCTGAAAGGATGTAACTGGAACAAATTTCTCTCCCTTTGGGTGTGCAAGGATGTTTTTATCTACAAAAATTAACAAAATATTAAAATAATGCATAACTGCATTATATGCATTATTTTTCAATTGCTATGAGGAAGTTAAAACAAAAACGACCAAAGCATAAGCTTTCAGAAATTTTGAAACTGGGAAACACTTGTATCTTTCAAAATGATTGCTAGAAATAGTATGTATTTCAAAAAAGTTACCTCTCTTCAAAAGTAAGGCTAGTAAATAATTGCATTATCTGTATTTTAAGCTAAAATAACTTTTGTTCATTAATGCTTGTGGTATGAACAGGAATATAATCACTTTGGAGATCTTTTCTAGAACTATGTATTTTCTTTGTATCTAAACTGAATTTCTAATAATGAATTTTCCTGCTTGCTGTATTTCCAAACTACCAGTTGCATGTCCCTTGTAGAGATGCTGGCAGCAGGCATAGCATTTACCACTGATCTGCAGGAGGAAATTTCAATTCTCATTCAAGCAGTGCAGAGCTGGGTGACACCTGCAGACAGAGTGAAGGGCTGGAATGTGTGGCTGAGGGCGAGCACGGAGTGGTACTTCATGCAGTAATTTAGTTATAGGCATCTGTCTAGTTCTGGAATCAAAAAGGGAAATTTGTTAACGATGCTCTAACGCACCCCTTTCATGTGAGTCTAGCTGGGATACTTCCCATCTGTGATTTCTAGGGAATCTTCATTAATTTCTAGCAGTTTTGTCAAGGTAAATGTGCATGTACGAAACCTGCTTAATTTAAATTCCTTTAATTAGGGCAGAGGTACTCCCAAAAGAATACTTCTGGAATGTTTTTCTAGGAGAACTTCACGGAGCATTCCATTCTCAGGTTTTGACAGTGCTAAACCTGAGGCAAAGCTTTACACGAAAGTTTTGTGAGCATTCTTTCACCTTAACCAGGGAACACTTGCAAGGATCTTTTTGCAGTGCCTCAGTTTGGACTGTAGTTGTAAACTGGTATATTTGAGCTTTGTTTTTGTAAATTGTTCATTTTAATGACAGCTTTAGGGTCTGTACTTTCATTGATGGTAGTAACAAATAAATATTTTTTGCTTTCAGGCGAAATTGCATTTTAGCAGATGAAATGGGCCTTGGCAAAACCATTCAGTCCATTACATTCCTGTATGAAATCCTCCTGACTGGTATAAGAGGCCCTTTCCTGATCATAGCCCCGCTTTCCACCATAACAAACTGGGAGAGAGAATTCCGCACGTGGACCGACCTGAACGTTGTGGTGTACCACGGCAGTATGATCAGCAGGCAGATGATTCAGCAGTACGAGATGTACTTCAGGGACTCCCAGGTACTGGAATGTCACTTGTGTGCATAACTCACCCAAAACATGCTTCAGCTGGCAGTAATGACAAGTGTATTTGACAATATCTGTGTGTTCATCTTGGTGAAAGTCATTCCTGGATGTTACATACGAGCATCTTCAGCACATGCCTACTGGGTAAATTCGGTGTTTGCAGCAAGATGTGTGTGTTGTTTCACTGTGCTGAGTGATTTTGCAACCGAATAGCAGTGACGCTGATACTCCTGTGGAGATTAAAATGTACACAGATGGTTGCAGTTGGGTCCTGAATTTGAAGAGCAGGGAGAAAAAAACTTATACTGATTAAGCTCTGCTACCTTTATGTAGTTGTTGATTTCCTTTTGCTGGTGGTAACTGTGTACAGTTTGCTTTTCAGTCTGAAATACCCTTAAATGACATGAAAAAACCTTGAAATCTGACTATTTTAAAAGGATTTCTTTTTTTCTTTCTATATATTAAGCATTTTTTTTTAATTGTCATGATATTTCTTCAAAATGGATAAAGCTGAGAACTTATTAATTACTGTTAAATATTAAAATGACATCTTGTCTAGTGAGTTATTCTATACTGCCTTGCTGAAGGCCTTATATATTCTCCTTGTCAGACCAATGGAGTAAGCTGGATAAAAAGTTTCATCTAGTTCTCAGGTGATACTGTGATTACTTACTGTATGACTGCTAACTGTATTAATGTCATATATTTTGAGTGATTGGCTGTAGAATTCTTCCTGCCACTCTGAGATTTTCTCAGGGTTAATTATTACAATAATAATAATTACAATTATTTACGTGCACCTTGTGAAACAGTTCTATTAGAGGGTTATATCTGCAATTCAAAAGTGGTTAAAATTTTACTGTTTGGTTAGATAATACTGGATTTGGGTCCATGAAAATTACTCATTAGTATTAGTTAGAGAGTTACAAAGATGAATAAATGTGATGACAAAGCAATTTATAATGTAAAATCCAGTGTCTGGCTGCTGGCAAAATTTCAACAACAAAATTTTTGAATTGAGTAGATGGGAGGGAATGTAACAAATTGTGTGTGTTGATGAATTTCTAGGGCCGTATTGTTCGAGGTACCTACAGGTTCCAGGCCATTATCACAACTTTTGAAATGATTCTTGGTGGGTGTCCAGAATTAAATGCAATCGAGTGGCGGTGCGTTATTATTGATGAAGCTCACAGACTGAAGAATAAAAACTGCAAACTTTTGGAAGGACTAAAATTAATGAACCTCGTGAGTAACTATAGTTTACTTTTTGGGGTTGATTTTAGTTCAGTATAGTATGATAATACATAAAAAATTTGCTTTACATGCCAAAAAAGACCTCTCAAGCGTCTTTCTTGAGAGATAACTATTCCTGATAACTCTTCAAACATATGTGGTTTTGATAGCTGATGCTGATATATTTTTGATTAAACAAAATGTGGCAAGTTCTCACTGTAAACATAATCTATTTCTGATGATACTATTGTATAGTTTTTGTTTTGATTAGGATTAAAGTATCATTTCAAATTTGCTTTAGTTTTTGTGCAATGTGTTAAAATCTGGAAAGTATTTTAAGCAAGTTATTTAACAATAAAGGCAAACAAGTAGTAGAATTTTAAACAGGTTTATTCTCTAGTCCAGTAGTTAAGATTTTATTTTATACAGCTAAAGATTTTTAAAAGCAGATACTACCATGTATCAGATGCACCATGACTAGTTTTGCATTTTTTTATTGCTTCATTATTACTTTCCTGTGGATTCTCAGAAGTCATCTAAATTGCTTTCTGATACATGCTTAGTGTATACTTTTCACACTGTAGAGAGGGAGGATTATAAATGTGTGAATATTACAGGGGAAGTCAAAATGTTCACTCATTCCTTCATTACAGATGTAGGAAGAGAAAATTTAAAAGCTACTAGAAAATACTTACTGACTTTTTAAAATAAATCTGCTTATATGTATTACCTGTGCACTCAGTGACACACAGAACTGCTAGCTTCGGGTTTTGATGCTCAAACTTAAACATTTTTGCAAATGTGTGCAGATAAGGTTATGTAAGGGTTTTTTATTTCCTTTTCTAGGAGCATAAGGTGCTGTTAACAGGTACCCCACTGCAGAACACAGTAGAAGAATTATTTAGCCTCCTTCATTTCCTGGAACCACTGCGTTTTCCTGCTGAATCTACATTCATGCAAGAGTTTGGAGACCTTAAAACAGAGGAACAGGTATGAGTTCATCTGAGCTTTAGTGTTTAAGGGGGAGTTCCTTTTAACTGAGCTACAGTATTGCCTTTTTATGTTCCAACAAACTGTTGTGCTTCCTTTAGGTTCAGAAACTACAAGCTATCCTGAAACCCATGATGCTCAGGAGATTAAAAGAAGATGTAGAAAAAAAGCTGGCTCCTAAGGAGGAAACCATAATTGAAGTAGAACTAACTAATATTCAGAAGAAATATTACAGAGCGATTTTGGAGAAAAATTTTGCTTTCTTATCCAAAGGAGCAGGGCAGGCAAATGTACCCAATCTGGTTAACACTATGATGGAACTCAGAAAGTGTTGTAATCACCCTTATCTCATCAAAGGTAAATACAGGATAAGGAATTATTTTTTAAAACTTTTTTATTTTTGTTTAAAATATTTAAGAATTTTGTAATAATTCTGCGATGTTTTCTTCAGATTTTCCAAGGATTGGATTAGGTAGAAACATTTTTTTGATAGTTACAAGACAAAATTGCGTTACATTTGCGTATTTGAGGCCTGAAGCTTGAACTTGTTCTGTAGGATTTCACAGAACATTTAGAAGCAATTATCTGATGGAAATGGTACAGCTCTTTAAAAGCTGTATGAACAAGAACTTTAAGGTCTAAGTTTTAAAATGAATGGTTCTTTCAAGTTATATGATCTCTGTCAGTCTTCATTGCTTTTCTCACTTACTAATAACTGATGTTTTTCCTGACTTGCAAGAAAATACACTTTATGCTCCAAAAGTTTTGGCTGTGGTTTCAGAAGTAGTATTCAAAATACTGGGTTATTTTCGAAGACTCATGACCCATTTAAAATATCACGAAGACAAAAGAACTTTTTTTTTTAGTAGGTTTTTTTTACATAATACTTGAGAATAAGTATTTCAGTTTTTGAAATTTGGAGGAGGGGGGTTCCCCTCATTCAAGGTGTTTTTTCTTTGGTGTTCTGCTTAAAAACTTGTTTTCAAAGCTGATAAAAATAGATGTTCTTGCTTAGACTTCAGATCCATCCAGACCTCTGTTCTGTTTCCATCAGTTCCTAAAGGGGGATTTTTAGAGTACAGCACTGATTTTGGTAACTTAGATTTGAATGTACATGGAGATATTTGTGTAGATACACCTATAGATATGGAAATACATCCTTTGATAGGTGCTGAAGAGAAGATCCTTGGAGAGTTTAAAGAAACATACAGTCCAAGTGCTCCTGACTTCCACCTGCAAGCAATGATCCAGTCTGCTGGGAAGTTGGTTCTTATTGATAAGCTTCTTCCAAAAATGAAAGCGGGAGGCCACAAGGTCCTTATCTTCTCTCAGATGGTGCGCTGCCTTGATATTCTGGAGGATTACCTTATACATAAAAGGTAAGATTCATATTCTGTATCCTATAGTGGATGTTAGTGCAGGATTAATGACAGCAGCACACCAAAGCTGGGAGTTTTCTTTGTTTGCTGATCAGTGTGAAACTTCGTGTTCTGTGTTCATGTGTTCACTGACTAATTAAAAACTTCAGAGAAAAACTAAAGAGAGGTTGTCCAATTTGAGTAAACCACGTGCCTTCAGTTTGTTGCTTTTTCCATTAAACATTCAATTATGTATTTACTGCTTTTTCATTTTCTGTCACAAACCAAGTAAGCTCAAGCTTATCATTGCTTGTCCAAACCCCAGGAAGCACTGAATGTATTCTTCACTTACACGGTGTTGAACTGGGACCAGATGGATCCAAGATACAGCACCTTACTTCCAAAGGACTATAAACACTAAGTGATAAACAACTGGAGATGTGGTTTTTATTAATGTAAAAGTGCAAATGTTCTTCCTATCTTTTCTAAATTGACTGCTTTCAATTTTGCAGCAGAGCTGAAGTGCCAGCCATAAACCTGCTCCTGAGGCTGGCATTGGCCATCACATGTAATTGCACCCTCTGATTATTACTGACTGTTGACTCCATGGAAACTAAATGGTTATTTGAGCATGTGACTAAATAAATGCATAAAACCTTAAACCTTAAACTTGATTACAATCAGTAGTTGCTGTATCAACCTGAAAATGTATAACAAGGCATAGTTCTTGTTTTACTAGTGAATTTGTTGCAATGTACATACTGCTTTGAAGTGTGTAATTGTCAGTGAACTACATCATAGTAACACAGAGTTAACATGTTGAAAACCAAAAATTATTAATGTTAGCCTTCCTGCAGTGGATACTGGAATAGTGGATAATAGATCATTTTAATACCTCTTTTGGTGATAGTTTTATATTAAGGCTGTCTGTTTGAACTCGGAGTGCAACCATTTCTATGTTTTATTTTAAAAAATTAATTTTAACTTCATAGGAGTACTTATAATTCAGTATGGAAAATATTCCTTTTTCTACAGCATTGTTACATTAAGACCAGTGAATCATATCTACAGGTGGAATCTTTTGAAATCCATAGAAGCTGAAATTTGCTCTGTGCTGCCATTTGATTAGAAATGCTGGAGTGCACACATGATCAGACTTAGCACTTAACAGAATTCAGGCCTGTAGGAGATAGATGGCTGCCTGCCAGAATGCCTGTGGTCCTGTGGATTATCTGCTGTGCCATTTCATAGCTGATGAGAAGAAAAATGGTTGTGAGGCTTTTTGACTACTAGATACACATTCAGCATCTTATTCAGTTCACAAGTACAGAAGTATTTGCTCCCTTTTTAAGCATGTTACTTGATTTCAGAAGTTTCAAAGCAGTCTTTGTAATTGTCAAAGGTAACAACTGACAGTTTTACTTCAGGCTTGAAAATTTGCTGGGTTAAGTGTAGGAAGCCTTGGTGAAGACTGTTAGAGGTGCTGTCATGTCATTTTTGTTCCATTTCTCTTAAACTTTACAGAATCAATATGCAGTTTGTCCAATGACAGCTCACCAAGTTCTGCTTTCTGCTGATTACTTGGTTCCCCCTAATGTGTTCAGACAATTTGGTACATAATACAAGAGTCCATTGTCCTGCTTCTGTGAGCCTAGACAGGGATCCAGGATAATATGTGAAAAACTTCAGTGTCCATCTAGGACTTCAGATTAGGGTGTGTTTTAATGCAACTACATGCCGTGGTAATACATGTATAATCAGGTAGTTGCTTCGTGGACAAAATGCAGAAGAACTTGTCTTAAAATGCTCAGTGTTTGGGCTTGCTGATGTGTATTGGTGCTACAGCCGTGCTTGTTCTGACATGGTTTTGGCTATGTTACCCTCTGTTAATCCGAGTTGGTTGATGGCTGTCACTGACTGTAAAGAATAAATGTGCAAGCACAGATGTGTCAGAGCATGAACACACTGGGTGGCAGAAGCGTTTGCAGTGCCTTGTGTCCGTGGCGTTGGCAGGTACCTGTACGAGCGGATCGACGGGCGCGTGCGCGGGAACCTGCGGCAGGCGGCCATCGACCGCTTCAGCAAACCCGACTCGGACCGCTTCGTCTTCCTGCTCTGCACCAGGGCTGGGGGCCTGGGCATCAACCTCACCGCAGCAGATACCTGTATCATTTTTGATTCTGACTGGAATCCCCAAAATGACCTGCAGGTAAATTTCTTGGAGCGTGGTAGCGAGCCGTAATTAAACCCGATGGATGAAAATTTCGTCACGTTGAATATTGTCTCTGTTTGAACACTCGTAATTTTAGAACATTAATGTTTCTAAGGCATGTGTTTAAAGTTTTTTGATGTATTCTGTTCAGAAGAGATTTCATTTGGTTGGGAACTTTTTCTTTCATATTGGTTACTTTTGGAAAATACAACACAGGTAAAGTTAGTGAGCTGATAAAACCCTTAAGAATTGGTGACACTGTAAACCCAGGGGCTGTATTTTGCATGAACTGACTAACACAGTTTATGGAAATAGAGGTGTTCAGTTGAAACATAGTATACAGAAAAGGATTAATATGCATTAAGCAAAAGTGAATTAATCAAATCTAGGAATTGGATGCTGAAATTGAAATAATTCTCAAGTTGCAACTCCTTTACTGTTTGTATCTGGAGATCAGATAACTTAGGAGATAGCAAGTCTTTTTACCTGGTGTTACTGCAAGGGAAGTACCAGTTGGGAGCATTCAGCACATGTCATTATCTGCATTTTACTTGCTACACTGTTTAGAAAACTGTTAATAATGTGCAAATTGTCTGATAGCTTCTGTTTGCTTAAATGTGTATTGACTCCTTTTGAGTTCATGCTCTTGTTTTTGGCTTGGACTACAACAGAAACAGGTTTTTAAGAATCAGTATCTTATTCCTAGGGAAGTCTAAATTCTAACTGCCTTTCTCCCATCCTTCCAAAGGCTCAAGCCCGATGCCACAGGATTGGTCAGAACAAAGCAGTGAAGGTCTACAGACTAATTACACGTAATTCCTATGAGAGAGAGATGTTTGACAGAGCAAGTCTGAAACTGGGACTGGATAAGGCTGTCCTGCAGAGTATGAGTGGAAGAGAAAACAGTGTTGGTGGTGTATGTAGATTTATTTCCTGAAATACCCTTCCTTTTGCTTTTGTAATCATGTGGGAATTACTTTAAATCACAGAAGCTGCCACTTTTCCCTTTTTCTGTCATTTGCATCTCCATTCTGTTTTCTGATGAGGACTAGCAATGTAGCTGATACAATTTTAAATATAGTCAGTTATTCTGATAAATCTTTCACTGTTTCTTGCCTCATAAAGTTCAAGGTAGATAATGTCAAAGCTAAAACAAGGAGAGACGTTTCTCTTTGTTTCCTTGTATCTTCTCATATTAATGTCATGTGTTACTTTAATGTAAGTATGAACAGGTAATTTTTTTAAACATACACATCATGGTGTTGAGAATAGCCAAAGCACAAGAGAGGCATACTTGTAAAAATGTGTACTGTGACTTCCTCATTTATTATTTCAGCTGTCAGCTAGACTTTTCTCTTAGCTTTTAATACTCCAGATTTAGGCTTATAAATCATAATACACAGTGAGGTTGTGGAAAGATGGGAAAGGTCTTCAGGGATATTTTTTCTTGACTGTCTAAACCCAATTTTATTTGCTCAGATCCAACAACTCTCCAAAAAAGAAATAGAAGACTTGCTTCGAAGAGGTGCCTACGGTGCCATTATGGATGAAGAGGATGAAGGCTCCAAGTTCTGTGAGGAAGACATTGACCAAATTCTGCAGCGTCGGACTAAAACGATCACGATTGAATCCGAGGGGAGAGGCTCCACATTTGCCAAGGTGCAGAACAGCAGGATGTTCTGTGACAGCAAAGAGCTGTAAACGTGACTGGATGTTGAAGAGTTTAGGCCTTCTTTTTAAATTATGTTTAATGGGTGTGTGTGTTAGGTACATATTTTGGGTTCTTGCATCTGTGTGTTTACGTTAACGTGCACATAAAAAATCAGATTTGCACAGACAGATTCTGTAAATGCCAGGTGCAAGGAGAGCATGCTTGAGCAAAGATGAGTAATGGATCTGTGCTGCTTTGGAAAAGGCTGAGGGTTGTGTGAGGTATAATGAGCTGCATTAACCAAGAGTATTAAAAGAAATTTATTTATAGATCTGTTTGTATTTAGATACATTAAGAGCAGGGGAAAATATATATGACAATAATTAATAAGGTTAAAAATTGTCAGGCTTATTCTAAAAATGAATAAACAAAGGATATATTTTGAACCTTGAGCTTTTTTGGTAAGAATTGGAAAAGCAAAATAAGAAACCTAAAATAGCAGTGAGTGGAGATATGTATATGTACATGGGAAGGGGGCTGAGAGTGTAAAATATCAAGCAGTAAGACTGAGCTTGGGGTGTGGGCACGTCATGAATGCAATTGTGAGAATTCCAAAATAATTAAAAAGGCAAAGAAAAAGGAAGACTTGAAATATAGTAAATGTATATTTATATTCTTAAATAGCAATATTTAAAAATATTATTTATTTATATGTTTATTTAGGTTTTCTTATATCTTGCTGATTATGGCTTAAATAAGAAGTAGGCTTCCAAAGATCATCATCACTGTCTTTTTATCAGAAGAGTTAGAAATTTTTATATATATTTACTCTTTTCCCAAATGCAGTGTATCAGGGTTTTTAAAATGCCTTCTGAAATTAAGCCTATTCCGTGCACTCAGGCTTTGATTGTTGGCAGCTTAAACGCCCCTTTGAAATTTCCCTCAAGCGAGTACTTCTGCAGGAGATGAAATCCCCAAATGCTGATAAGCCTCTTCAAAAGATTTTTTTCTTCCATTTGAGTAATTTAGATTCAGACTTAGAAGCAGAAGAATCTTGCTGCTTAATGTTCCTCTCTCCTGATG
The DNA here is from genome assembly GCA_013397915.1 of Daphoenositta chrysoptera. NCBI lineage: Eukaryota > Metazoa > Chordata > Aves > Passeriformes > Daphoenositta > Daphoenositta chrysoptera. The sequence goes on along the minus strand of VZRO01003283.1, from coordinate 217,680 downwards.
GTGCATAAAAGTTCATTAGATTTTTCTGATATATTATGGATCTGATTTTTAAAAATTAAGGGGGAGGAGAACTTTTGAGTTGTTTTGCAGTGTAAGTAACTTCTAAAGTCTTAACAGCTGCTTGGGAGATTTTTGATGAAATAAGGTCATGCAATCTTCACAGCACTGAGGCAAACTACAAACTTTTGATGTATGATGTTGGTAAGCTTTAGTTTTATTTATTACAGGCCAGTTTTGTTGCATCTGGAAACAGGACTGATATTTCACTAGATGATCCCAACTTCTGGCAGAAATGGGCCAAAAAAGCAGAAATAGATATCGATGCTATCAGTGGTAGAGTAAGTACTTCTTTAATGTGTGTTTTTTCAAGTCCATGCTTGCTGTTGAATTCTGAAATTGCAGGTATGGGATTGCTGGTGCAATTTGCTAAATATTTCAACAGATCAGACTTTTTGTGCTGGCTGATTTGTGCATTTGAGCAGTCAGCCTGCTGATAGCTTTAGTATTTCCTATTCCCTGCTGTCCTGAAAAAAGTTTGAACGTCTTTGATTTTTGTCAAAGACCTGAAAATGATTGAAAGTATGGAGTTACTCCGATTGCCCTGTTTCTGTCTGTAAATCCTGGACTGGAATCTGCAAAATAAATAACTAAGACCTGTATAAATTTTATAATACTGAAATCTGTGAAATCCTGTACGTGAAGACATTGCCCATGCATTTGGTTGAAACAGGTATCAGTGCCCCTTTTCTCTCACAAAGCCTGCAGAGCAGTCTGTGTGAGTATTCAGCTCAGATGAGATACTCTATGTTGTTTATAACTGATGTACTGGTATTAGCATATGAAACTCATTTTTTGTTGCCTTAAATACCACAAAATATTTTATGTGCTCCATGGGTGTTCACTGTGATGTCTTTACAAAACAGCTGTGCATGACAGGCGATAGGAATTGTTTCTGAACTGAGGCCGTGTACTTCAGAAAAACTCGCCAGCTGTTTCTCTTACAAGGTTTGTTTGCAATTTTGCAGAACAGCCTGGTGATCGATACCCCAAGGATCAGGAAGCAAACACGGCCCTTCAGTGCTACAAAAGATGAGCTGGCAGAGCTGTCTGAGGTGGAGAGTGAGGGCGATGAAAAACCCAAGCTCCGGCGGCCGTGTGACCGTTCCAATGGCTATGGGAGGACAGAGTGCTTCCGAGTGGAGAAGAACTTGCTGGTCTATGGGTACTGTGTGCATCCTTCGTTCTGTCAAGTGTTTTAAAAATACGTTTTTTCCATGTATTAAATTGTATTTGTGGGATAACTTAACTCTATACTGGCAATAACCTGGTGTGTGTGCAGAGAATGTGTTTAGAACAGGAGTTTATCTTGCACCCTGTATAAATCTTCCTGACAATTTGCAGTTAAAGAAACATTAAGAAAGAAGGGTGAAAATATTTCTTCAAATGAGATTATAGCATTTAACACGGGTACTAGAGGAGTCTCTGTAAAAATCATTACAGTAAGTGCTGCAGGCAGGCTCAAGGCTCCTTAAAAAATGTCTGAAATAAAGCCTTGGTAGGTAACTTGATTTTCATAATTGTAGAACATCTTGCACTTCTGTGAGGCACAAATAGGAACTGAGAATCTAACCAGTTATTTTAAGCATACTGAAATCAGATAAGTTGATTTGGAAATCAAATCTTAGGTCTTCTCTCACCTATCTTACAAGAAAAATAACAGCGTTCTTGTCAGTTTTGTGTCTTTGAAGTCTACAACAATTATCCATATTTTTGTAAAGAGGCACTTTTGTTTAAAACTGTTTTAATCAGATGGAGTTATGTTACAGATGTTACTTTCTTATTTCCACTCAGTAACTTAAGCTGAAAGAAAAAAGTTGAAAGCTAAGTATTTTAGAGAACAATTCCCTTTTGTAAGAGAAGTCTGTAGGCTCCCACAGTGTTTCACTTCCAGGTGCTGATTCGTGTTTCACTTTGGACTAGGTGGGGTCGATGGAGAGAAATTCTGTCCCATGGTCGCTTCAAGAGGCAGCTGAATGAACAGGATGTGGAGATAATTTGCAGAGCCCTATTAGCCTATTGCCTTGTTCACTACAGAGGGGATGAGAAAATAAAGAGTTTTATATGGGATCTCATCACCCCAACAGAGGATGGGCAAACACGAGAGTTACAGAACCACCTCGGTAAGGACTTGATGTGTTTCTGCAGTTAAACAGCTTCATATGTGTGCCTGTGGTACTGGGATAAAAACAGCTAAAAACCCCCTCTGAATACATCTACTTGAAATAGATGGGATTTATTTCAAATACACAACTCAACTGATTCAAGTGTTCTTTCTGCTTTGCCTTGGATTTGATGGCTTACCCAAATGGTGCTTGGTGTGAGCTTTCATTTCAGTTCATAAGAACCTGTTCTGTTTCATATTGGGTGACAGACAACCCACTCCTCTTTTCCCTCTCTCCTGTTTTGTCCTTACTGGCTATGTGTACTCCAGAGATGCTCTGAGACACAAAAAGACTCATGTCCAGAGCCTGACATACAAGGGGTGTTCCTGCACTGCAGATCACAAAACCTGTATAGGATATAGGAACTGTAAGAATCATGGGCATCTGTATCTATATCTTTAATATTCTGTATTGTATAGGCTTATCAGCCCCTGTGCCTAGAGGAAGAAAAGGAAAAAAAGTGAAGACCCAGTCTAGCACTTTTGATATACACAAAGCAGAATGGCTTCGAAAATACAATCCAGAACATCTGTTGCAAGATGAAGGATACAAAAAGCACATAAAACACCATTGCAACAAGTAAGCAGCAGCTGAAGTGTGAATGTCGTTCGATGTTTTTTTCTTTAAGTTTGTTTTTTTTTCTAATTTCTCATTGTCTTAGAAGACTTTAGAAGAGTTGTGGCAGTAGGAGGAAACAAGTTTCAATGGTGTTGGTTTGATTAGAATAAATAGGTCGTAGTGTATTTGGAGGTGAACGGATGATTTCACATGTAAAATAATTCTGTTACAATTTTTAAAGAAACTGGTTTTGTCTGTGGAGAGATCTCTTGCTAACATGTTTGGGATGCCTTGCAGCAGCCAAGGGACTAAAGAGTGGGAGTGCTTATCAAAGAGACTGAAAGCACTGAAGTTGTTGCCCCTCAATCTTCCATGCTGTTTCCCTGGCATGTTTTCTAGGCTTCAGAGAATCTGAGCTACCAGCTTGTGAAAGCTTAGTCATTCATGGCAAAACTTGGTTTAGATAAATGATATTTCTGTAGCAAAATTTATCATGTTCTGCTCAGACAATTATTAGAGCTCTAGTCAAGAATTGAGGTAAAGCATGGAGAAGTCATTGAGGTCGTGCACCAAATTGTGAGTGAGAAGGAATGGAAAGGTTAAGGGGAGGATGTTCCTTGTCAGCCCCCTCAATCCTCTCTAAGGGCATGTTCCAAGCAGGAAAAGGGAAATAGCAGTTTGTTCTTAGCAGTATTTTATGAAGCAAGTGAAGAGTGTTCTGCTGACCCTGGTCTTCAGGATTTGAAAGAAATGTTGCAATGAAACAATTTGTAAATGTGATGGCAATAAAAGCTCTTAGGTCACCTGAGTTGGATGTTCCCCCCTTTGAAACTGAAGGAAGTATGTTTTAGCAAAATGACTTGAAATCTCTGTGATATTAAAAAAGGCAGAACAAAACCATCCACAACTATTGACAGCTTTTAGAGTTCTAATATTTCTCTTTTTCTTTGTTTAGGGTCTTACTTCGAGTAAGAATGCTGTATTACTTAAAACAAGAAGTCATTGGTAATGAATTCCAAAAGGTCTTTGATGGAATTGATGCCAGGTGAACTATAGAGAGAGTATTTTTGCTTGTTTATTTCAAATGTCAGATGAAAATTCAAAAATCTGCTTAGACCTAAATAAGAAGTGTTAGAACTAAATGTGTTTATCCTTAGGCTGTGAGGAATATGTTTTTGTTTTCTCTTTGTTTACTAAACACTTCATCAGCTTGACATGAGGAAGTCCTGATTCCTCTTTGAGTCTAGCTATATAAACTAAAATAACATGAGTCAAATAGACTGAAAAAGTAAGTGAAAGATAGAATTATGTACTTGAGATGCTAATTGGCAGGGTTTCCTGTGCTTTTGATTATGTTCTGTGTATTCCATTAATGTCTTTATTTTTTATTTAATTTTTTTTTTTAATGCAAGTATTGGTGTTTGGAAATTTTTGAACTCAGTGCTACAGGAGCTTGTAGCAGATAGAAAGTTGTAATTTGATTCAGAAATACTAGTGAAAGAACAGTCCCTTTCATGCTATTAAACACTAACACAGATAATCCTTGATTTGCAAAGTTGTGCAAGCACAGACTGCTGGGAGTTGGTGAAGTTCACTGAGAGAGGAAGAATGTTGTATACTGGTTTTGCTTTTGTATTCTTTCCCTGTTACTGGTCTCTCAAATACAAAATACCAAGTTGTCTGGGCATTTTGTATTGCTGCTTTTAGGGTTTGCTGTATTTATGTGCTTGAAGGGAGAAGCTTAAAGTTCCACATAAAGTGGAAATGTACTAAGAGAGTATAAAAATTTATTTCTTCCTTGGATTTCTATTGATGTTGGTATGCTCTTGGTGACTTTCTTTAGTGAAATTGATGTTTGGGTTCCTGAGCCAGATCACTCTGAAGTTCCTGCTGAGTGGTGGGATGCAGATGCAGATAAATCTCTTCTAATTGGAGTTTTTAAACATGGTGAGTAATGAGGGTGACTGTATGTGCTCCCACAGCCCCCAGTATAAAAACACCCTACACTTGTTTATTTTTTTATAGCTTACTCTGGAAGTTGAATTTTTGCCACTTTTTTTCCTTTATAGGTTATGAAAAATACAACACTATCAGAGCAGACCCAGCTCTTTGCTTCTTGGAAAGAGTTGGAAAACCAGATGAGAAAGCAGTTGCTGCTGAGCAGAGAGCAAATGATTATATGGATGGGTATGGAAGGGAATGTTTTGGGGCCTCAAAGCAAGCAAATTCGAATTTACATGCTGTACCTTATTCTCTTCCGAACTGGTTTTACATGAGTTTGATGTCATTGTTGTGAGGAATGCTACTTGATTTTAGTAATTTGAATACTATTTATTTTAAATTACTATTTAGTAATTTAGAATACTATTTGATTTTAGATAGAGTGGAAAAGAGGAATGGTATAACAGAACCATTGAAGTTTGGGATTTCACAGTTAGGGGAAAAATGCTGCAACTTGTTATTAACAAGAATTCTACCTTGTGTTTATTAATATTACTTAGACACTGAAGTGCAAAAGCCTTTAGAGGTGGAGTGCAACAGAGCTGTTTGACTTGATTTCAGGTCAGCTTTTGGTGTCTTAGTTTTGTGTAGCTGACCAGTGACCCCCGTAGATCAATGTGAGAATTACTGATAACTGTTAAAAGAGAAATCTGCTTTTATTCATTGCCTCATCAGTGAGGTTTTACTTGTGGTCATAAAGAATACCTTTGAATGAGACAGTGAATTGGAGGGGGCAGGATTCAAGCCAAAGCTGCCATGAAATATTTTCTTCATTTCAAACAGAAAAATAAATACAATATCTTAAATTTAAATCAGTTTTGCTTAATTGAAAAGTGTGCAAGAACTTTTCAATTAGTAGTGTAAAATATTACTAAGATGGCTTCTTTTGTGTTAAAATTTTAACAGGGATGTAGAAGATCCAGAATATAAACCAGCACCAGCAATGTTTAAAGATGACATAGAGGTATAGTAGGCACCATTTAATAGCTCCTTGTAACACTCATTCACTTAGACACTTGGTAATAGTTCCACCTTTTTGTTGAGTAAATTATTACATTCTTTTCTGTATTTCTCTAAGATGATAAAGCTTACTGCATGTGTTTCTGTAGTTGTCTGGGTGGGTGGGAATGGCAGGGAATTGTTGCATGGTTCTGTTCTATGCCTTGTTAGCCATTTATCCAAACTATTTGTTACTCTTGTTCTTTGTCATATTCATAAATTGTTGTTAAAATGTAAGTTTAACCTTAATCTCTGGAGGGGGTTATATTTTAAATTGTCCTTCACTTTTGTTTTTTTACAGGATGATGTTTCATCCCCAGGTGATCTAGTAATAGCAGATGGAGGTAAATCCATAAAACTTAAAATCTGAGCCAGTTGCTTTTGTGTTTAATTGTGTTTAATTGTTTAATTCTTGTGATTCTTAGCTAAAATGTAGTTAGATTGCCTAGTATAGAACCATAGACACCAGCAATGATCAACCTCTTGATTTTTCTCATTACTTGGTCTTCATATAGATGGACAAATGATGGAAGGGGACAAAATCTATTGGCCCACTCAGTCTGCCTTAACAACGCGTCTGCGCCGCCTGATAACGGCTTATCAGCGAACAAGTAAAAACAGGCAGGCCCAGCAGATCCAGCCAACATTCCCAGTACAAACCAGTATGATGCAGCCTCCATATGAAGAAGCTGCACTAAATCCAAAGATGGCTGCTAAGATTGAAAGACAGCAAAGGTATGTGCAGCATGCAAATACACTTTTTCAATCCGCCCTTCTGTAAAAAATGGTAAAGACGTAATAATGCGTGAAACAGTGAAGAAAATGACAGAATTTCACATCTTTTTCTTGCTGGTCAAGATGGACAAGAAGAGAAGAAGCTGACTTTTACAGAGTCGTGTCCACATTTGGAGTGGTGTTTGACCCTGAAAGGGGACGATTTGACTGGACCAAGTTTCGAGCGATGGCTCGGCTGCACAAGAAAACTGATGAGAGCTTGGAGAAGTACCTGTATGCATTTATGTCAATGTGCAGGAGGGTCTGTCGTCTCCCCTCTAAAGAAGGTGGGTGTGCATGTTTTTACTTTCTAAATTTGTGTTGTCAGTACTTAACCTCGAAAAGGTTTTTCTTTCATGTGTTGGAAAATAAAAATAGGGGAGGAGGAATTAAGGAAACATGTTTAGAATAAAATTGAAAGTTTATAATGGTGAGACATATTAACTGATCAGAGTCGTCTGCTTAAAGTACTGCTTCGGTGTGTTTGGCAGATTCTCATTTGTTTTGTTCTGACACAGAACTCGTGGACCCAAACATTTTCATCCAGCCCATCACAGAGGAACGCGCTTCCCGGACTTTGTACCGCATCGAGCTGCTGCGCAAAGTGCGAGAGCAGGCTCTCAGACACCCTCAGCTGTTCGAGCGACTGAAGCTGTGCCAGCCAAACCCAGACCTACCTGTCTGGTGGGAATGTGGGACTCACGACAGGGATTTGCTTATTGGAGCTGCTAAACATGGAGTTAGCAGGACAGATTATCATATTCTCCGGGATCCCGAACTCTCGTTTATGTCTGCCCAGAGGAACTATAATCAAAACAAAGTGGCTCTCTCGAGGACTTCTACTCCACTCTTGCACCAGTACCAGATGGCATTATCTGCTTCTCCTCTTACACCTCAGTCAAGACTGTCGGATGCTAAAGTGAATGCATTTGAGGACGCAAAAGCTAAAAATGAAAATCTGAAAGAGGACCCTCAGTCTTCGGAAGATGAATCTATGTCTACAGAGGAGACACAGACAATACTGAAATCTGAACCTCTGAGTCCCAAAAATGGCACCCCGATACAAATTTCAGACCACAGACCTAGCGTGAAGGCTGAGACAGACAGGCGCATGGTGGCAGCAAGGACAGAGCCTCTGACTCCAAACCCAGCTTCCAAAAAACAGAGAGTCAGCAAAAGGGGGTCTGACTCTAGCTCTGACTCAGACTCTGACTCAGATAGATCATCCTGTTCTTCCAGGTCATCATCTTCATCCTCTTCGTCTTCCTCATCTTGTTCGCACTCTCGATCTGGTTCTAGCTCTTCATCATCTTCATCTTGTTCTTCAGCATCTTCATCCTCCTCCTCATCGTCCTCATCATCATCGTCGTCGTCATCATCATCGTCTGAAGAGAGTGATAGTGATGAAGAGGAGGCACAAAAACGTGGTATGTGTGTAGTCTTACTTCTGCAGTATAACTCTTAACTGAACTAGCTTATTCTTAATGGAAAAATGTCTAAAAAAGGCTATTAAATCCCACAGAAGTAAACTTTACTAAATATAAAATAAATGTAAATAAGCAAGAATTTGCTTGATTCTTCCAAATGAGTTGGAAGAATTTCAGTAATACTGCTTTTGGTTTGCTTCATATCAGTGCCTTGGGTGAGGTACTTAGGATGTTTTGACTGGCTCCCTAAGCAGGGTTGCTGTGCATGTGGTTTGTGTGTGGGAGAGTGGCATGGACAGTGTTTTCTGGAAATATAGTGTGTATATGTATTCCCTACTATGGTTTCTTTTTCTTTCTAAACAGATTCTTTAGGTTTCCCTGTTTGTTTTTTCCACTCTTGCTCACCTGTCTTTGTAGCTTCCTCATTGTTCTTTCATGAAACCTGCAAGCTTCCTTCTGTCCAAACTCGAGTCGTGTCAGCTGCTTCCTTTTGTGAACAGGAGGTGCCCAAACAATGTTCTTGCACTGAAAATTTTCAAACACTTAAACACTTTTCAAAAATTTCACTTAAAAAAAACCTGCTTAGGCAAGACTGAAATGACTACAGCACATAAGACCACGTAACACAGAGACACAGTGAAAGCTTCAAATTAGAAGCAAAAAACTTCTGATAAAGTGATTTAAAGATTTTAATAACCTAACCATTCATTATTTAATACACACCTTTCTTTGCTGCTGTGAAGTGTCCTCTACTTCCCACACTGAAACTCAGAATTTGGAGAGATTTCTCTAATGTGTGATACAAATGGTAATAGAGAGGGGAGGAAAATGAAGGTAGGCAGTGGCAATAAAGTATAAGTAAAGAAGACTTTTTTTTCCAATACCCTAGGGAAAAAGGCACTGTGTTAATCAAATGGATCTTCTTGTCCATGGAAATGACAGATGAAAACCATGGTGTTAATTTACTGGGGAAATGATTACTGGGCAAGTAAAATGCCACTTAAAGAAAATTACTAGTATGCTGCTGTGTGTAGCAGGGAAAGGACATTGTCGAAGGAAACAGTTGTATGCAAACAGTAAAACAATGAGAGCAGAGGAATGCTTGTATAACATAAATATTCAGGTAGAGATTGTGGATACCATAAGTGTACTACACTTACGTTTTGTGCCAGCCCAGTCTGTTTAGGCAAGTAATCCTGCTTTCCTCAGACTGCAGAATCCCATAAGTCAGTTGGCCTTTTTGTTTTGGGGTTTTTTTTGGCAGTTTTGCTGTCGGTGTTGAAGATACTGGTAAATGCTGGAAAGTTCACTTAAGTTCATTTGTATTTTAATTTTAGGTCCAGGTTTTATTTCGTTGGTTGTACAATGGCAATGACCCTTTGGCATACTTTCCACATTTGAAACATCTCTGAAGGGAGTGCTGGATTCAGATGACTCAGTACAGAGCTATTGTTAAAGACAAATTTGATTTCTGTAGAGCTGACCCTCTTATTCCTTGTGCTGATGTAGTAGTTACCTTTCCAGGCAACACGGTTTTTTTGTTGTTTCAGACTGTTTCCCCATGTCCTAATATAACTTCTTTTGTTGTCTGGATGGAGGCAAAGGGCAAATACTAATGATGAGAGAAATATAAGAAAGTCAGAGATCACACTTGAAAGATAATAAGAAAAACTCCTCAGTGATTAAAAATGGGACAATTGAATTATGCAGGCACACGTGTTCAAGACATGGAACATGCAGTAAATGAAATGGGCTGTGCTTTAAAGTACTATCCCAATGGATTTGCCATGTAGTGGTGATAGACACCTTTGATTTCAGTTTAATTCTGTACTTCAGTGAATGTTGGCTTGCAAAAGAAATACATTAAGTGAAGACTGTCTGTTAGATTACTCTGAAGCATGTCTGTTGCCAAATAGCTAAATGTTCGACATCTTAAGCTTGGAAATAGGAGTATGTGTGGAATTTATATCCCCAGAAAAGGATCAGCCTGAAAAACTTAAGAGATTAATTCTTCAGTTTAACACTGTGTTTGGACTTTCTCTGAACATTGTGTGTGTTTTGTTCTCCTGAAACTCTTACAGTGAGTGTTTAACTCCCTTACAACATAATGATTTTGATGGTTTTATTTAGCAGAAGGAACTGCACATATAAAAGCCTACGATGAAGAGAGTGTGGCCTCTCTGAGCACCACACAAGATGAGACACAAGACAGTTTCCAGATGAACAATGGGACACCAAATTCCGGTTATCTCCTACAAGGTGGATACATGTTGGCTGCATCCTACTGGCCAAAGGCAAGTTTATAATGCAACTTTGAAAACCAAAGTAGTAGTTGAAGGTGGGCTCTGACATTAGTATTCTGTTAAATGCCTTAAAACCATGAAGCAAAGGAAATAGCTGTAGGATTTGAATTTTGGGACCTTTTAGTTGTTGTTATGTTGGCTCCTGAAACATGCATTAAATGCAGATAGTACTTTCCATAATTTTTGAAGGGGTGCGTAACTTCCATGTAATAGGTCCTTGGCACTTTGTGAAAAATCACATTTAAAGTGTAAAAAGTTGACTTACATCAAATACAGGGGTGAGTCTTGAATTCAGAAATAAATGTTTGCTTACAGAACTTGTAATTTCAGCAGTCGCAAGTTTTATTTGACAAATAAACATGAAATGATCAGAAAAATCCAGTAGTTTTTGGAGTCTTAATGTACTTAGCAGAGTTTATTGGGTCTTGAGACCTGTGTATTATGGAGGTGTGTGAAGTGTTATCTGTGTTTGGTGTCTAAAGAACAGGAATGAGGAATAATGTGGTTTTGGAAGCTAAAAGGAGACATGAATGAAAGGTTGTAGATGTAGTTTTATAAATGCTGCTTGCTGTATGTTGTGGTGCTGCTCACAGGTTCAGATCCTGCTAGCAGAGTCAAAGCCACACATACAAATACTGCTTTGGTAGTTACCATATCTTTCCTTTAAAAATCAGGGAGATAGTGTATTTCAAGCATTTGCCAGACCCTGTACAGTTGAGAGAGCTAGCATATTTGTTTACAGCTACATAGTGAAATTAAGTACAGAGGTGGCTTTCACAGACTTCCAGGGAATCAGTACAAATCCAGGAACTTAAAAATCTTCGAGTCCAAGTCCAGTGATAAAAGCATTATCATTTCTTGTCTCTGTAGAATTAAGAGATAACACATGAACGTAACAGTGCTGGTAAGCATTGGTGTTACAGAATGTTTCTCTGTGTTGTAGGATCGAGTCATGATTAACCGCCTGGACAGTATTTGTCAGACAGTGTTGAAAGGTAAATGGCCTTCAGCCCGAAGGAGCTACGACAGCACCACCGTGGCATCGTTCTACACCACCAAACTGCTGGATAGTTCAGGGGCAGCTGCAGAGTACAGCGAGCCCAGTGCACCCACACCCCCTCTTGCAGCAGTAAAAGAAGAATATGACCAATCACCCCAGCTGTCAAAGGTGAAGAAGCATGTACGAGAAAAGGAGTTTACAGTGAAAATCAATGACGTATGTTTATTTTTATTGCCCTAGGACCTGGTTGCGATTGCGGTGTGCAGCATGCTTTACCTGCAAGTGGCTGCCTGCTCTCACTCTCACTTCCTTCACACACTTGTTTGTGGGTATTTGGGTCTGCTGCTTCTGGGCACTGAGTGTTTGGGGTTTGGGTTTGGTTTTTTGGGGAGGGGGTTTTTATGTGTTTTTTTTTTTTTTTTAATTTGCATAAGCCACTGGAAGGAATCATTATTTTTCTCTCTGAATTGAGTTTTTGCCATGCTGATGCTTCCTCAGACAGCTTGTTTTATGCTGTTTCTAACAAACCTGGTCAGTATAAAAAGGTATTTCTGCTGTTCAGCTTTTTTTAAACATTTCAGCAAGCACTTTATTATTTCATGGTCTTTTAGAGGATTACAGGAAAATTTCCTGGTTTAAATGCAGGCTAGAAGCTTCGAACATTTTGTTTATCTGTAGTTTGAGACCTGTTTGTAGTACATAAAAATCTATGACTATTTGCTCTTGTAGTTGGGTCTAGGACTGGATTCAGAAGGTAAACAGCTTACCAGTGTCTGTATTTTTCAGTTCAGATGAAATTTCTGTTCAAATGTTGGTTTTACATGGAAGAGCGAGATTGTATAAGGTCTAACACAGTGTTTTCATTCTTTCTCAATTCTTCTGGAGTTAACTGTATGTGAAAACCCTGATTATGAAGTAGTTATTTCTGCTTCAGCAGAAGCTCTTCTAACCCTGGCATTTATTTAACAGGAAGGTGGTTTGAAATTGACTTTTCAGAAGCAGGGACTGTCTCAGAAAAGGCCATTTGAAAGCGAGGAGGGTGCATTGGGTCAGCAGCAATATCTGGCTCGGCTACGTGAACTCCAGAATGCTTCAGAAACCAGCCTTGTCAACTTCCCAAAATCGCTTCCCAAATCAGGTACTTAAAATACCGGAGAGCAGAAGGGTAATCTAGTATTAAATCTCCTGTGTTCTTCTGTTGATGTCTGTGGATTGGCAGTGGAGAGAGATGTTTGCAATGTTGCTGTTCTAAACTGCAGTCTGGAGAAGTTCTCTCCAGTGTGGAGACACTCTCTGGTTTGGAGCACCTGATACTTTATCACAGTGTCAATTACTGTAATGTTCATTTATTAGAATGATGCCATTATACACTGTAAACACCCCCCTCCCAGAAGTTTTTAATAAAGTGCTTCACCATGCACTGACAGTAATCAGATTAACTCAGAACTTAATGTGGCTACTTGTAAGTTAAATGACAAGTTCCAGATTTATGCCTCTGCCAGTTTGCACTCTTCATAATCTTTCTTGTGTCTCATATAAAGAGACAGTAGAGGCCAATAATCTAGAATAAATTTCTGATTTATAGCCAAGAATTTACCACTTGTTTCAGAACAAAATAACAGTAGGTACACTCTGACAAATAAAAATGAGCCTGAAGTAAGGAGTTAACAGTTGGATTAAAATACTTGACATTATTAGAAATGGGTGCTTAATTTAGGCCAGCTTCTGCTTAAATTTTGCAACATACCATTAAGGTCTTGCTAAACATTTATTTAGGGATGTCTGCCTCTTTGTGTATGTGATGTCAACAGTTTTCTACAGCTATCATCCCTGTATAGATTAATTTGGAGGGGGTGGAAGGGCAGTAATGAAATTTTCATAGTAAAGTGGATTTCAGAGCCTGATATGATGCTTTAAACAATCATAAAACAAAGGGCAATTTGTCTTAGCTATTACATATAGAAATTATATGCACTCGCATTATTTCAAGTAATATTATTTTACTTTTTTATTCAGACATGTTTCTCTTTATAAACAAGCATCTGACACAAGTTTTATTGCATCATTTATTAGGTACTTCCAGTCACTTAACAGCCAGTGCCAATGGAGTCATAGTTGACAGTCAGCCTGTAGTCAAAAAGAGACGAGGAAGAAGGAAGAATGTGGAGGGGGTTGATGTCCTCTTTATGAATAGAAATAAACAGCCTAACCATGTAAGTAAACTTAATTTTGTATCCAAAAAATAAGATCAAGTTTATTATTAGTGCCTTAACTGAGCATAACCAGCTGTCCCTGTTCAGTGAAAACTTTTGGGTTTGGGATTTTTTTTTGCAGATAGTTTATGATTACACAGATGAGAACTTGGTGAAATGTCACTAAATACTAGACACATATGGTATCGATAACTGTTTTTAAAATGTAACTTCAATTCTGATGAACTTTAACAATGAATTATTAAAAATTTGTGGCTTGACATAGGAACACTTTCTGGCATGCTTTCCTGTAACATCTGTTGTGGCACCTGACTGGGCAGTGACTTGAAGGGATTTCTGTGGCATGAGCAGTGCCCGAGTCCTTGAGTGTGTCCATAGTGATCTGCAGGACTGTGGCCTTCATTGACTAACACACAAATAATTGTGATGGTTTGTTTCCAATGCAGAATGTTTTTCAAGTCAGATGTTTTTAATCTCTCCAGGTTAATCCAGGTATTAACTCCTGTCAGGTTGCTGCAGGAATAAACCCAGCGCTCACTTACACGCAGTCCCAAGGCATGCTCGATGCAGAGAGTCCAGTTCCTGTTATTAACCTAAAAGATGGAACAAGGCTTGCAGGTGATGATGCCCCCAAAAGAAAAGATTTAGAAAGGTGGCTTAAAGAACATCCTGGATATGTTGAAGATTCAGGAGCTTGTATTCCTGTGAGTATTTATTTCACCTCTCCCTAGCTATATAGTGAAATATTTCTCATATGATGTATTTGGGTTTGTATTCTATGTTACAGGGAGTTATTTCCTTGTTCTTCTGTTCCACTTAGGAAAAGGAAAATACCCGTTTCTTTTTACAATGTGAGGTCTGCAAGCCTTCCTTTTGTCTCACAAATGTAATTGCCAAGAAAACCAATACTAAATCAAGACATTTGATCTTTGTATTGTTTTACTTAGGATTTAAAAAATTATCTAGTATAAGAAAACTCTTAATACCATGATACTGATGATGGGAGCTGAAAATATGTAACAGCATATTTAGTGATGTGCAGGAGGATTAAAGACTTTCCTGTGGAATGTACCTCATACCTACATTACAGTGTTATGGTAGTGCTTGTTATGGGCATGATCTTCTCATTATGTTACTTCTGAATTTGAGATTTGTTAATACAGAGCAGAATGTAAGAAAATCTTTGGTGTGACATCTGGAATAACAACCTTACTTCTTCATGAAGATGTTACAATACAAAACAGCAGCAATGTTCCAGACAGTTAAAGAACTGTTAAAAACTGAAAAATTACTAAAACAAAGTAAGGGGCAAAGGCATCAGAGAAACGATGTAGTGCTGCTTACTAAATGATTGTGATTAGTAAATAGGTGTTGTTCTTAAAATGTTTCTGAAGTTGACTTCAAATGAAAGCCTGACTCGGGAGAATGCACAGGGATTTTACTGTTTTTAAGTAGTTATATCAGAAAGAAAATTGGCTTTTTAATTCCTTTGTAACAGAGGATGCAGCTGCATGATGGGAGGCCCAAACAAAAAAGACACCGCTGTCGAAACCCCAATAAATTGGATGTTAACAGTTTAACTGGTGAAGAACGTGTCCAGCTCATAAATAGAAGAAATGCAAGAAAGGTATTCATGATCCTGTTCCTGTTCTGATACTCCCCAAATGAAAAGTTACTCCAGACAAAGAACTTGGTCTACTACAGTTGCTAATATGTTCCCAGTATACAAATGAAAGGTTTTTGGTTTAAAGTTTTGGCACAGAGCAAAAAAGTCAATTACAATTTTCTGGTAAATGTTTTGCAACTATGAAAATATGTAAGATACAGATAGAAACATTGGTCTATGTTCAGATAGAACTGAACACTCGGGATGATGCAATGTTTGTGCCATTGATTCAGAGGCAGGGCCACTAAAATATGTGTTCAAAATACCTGATGGAAGTGGCAACTTCATCGTGAGTTTGAAGTGTTTTGTAATCTTCTCATTACTATTTTTGACACAATTAAAATTATATTGGTAATACATCCAGCAGAGAAACTTGTCTATTGGAATGAAGGGAATCCCATGAACTGGATTATTTTGCTCTTTGCTTTTTTCAGTAATGTCTGGCATTTGTCCTTTATGGATCAGCAGTAAGTGTTGGCTGTCAGTCACATTTCTAGGTGCAATGGTAGGGGAACAGAGAACAAAAGGAGAAGGGGAATTCTTGTGTTAAAACGCAGAAGAAGATGTGAGAGCAGGCATTGAATTGATTTTTTGTACAGGTGATCAAAGTTTGGGAACAGCACAATGCATTTGAGTAGGCTCTGGGGAAGGCTAAAGGCAACATTCAAGAAAGGGATGCAGAACATTACTGGTGTCTGTTGAACAGATCTGGCCAGATGTGTGGGATGGTGTCTTTGAATGTCAGTGTAGCACCAGAGCAGCAGTGCAGTGGGAATCTTGGAGCTGTTGTGTCCATGTATGGAGTGTTCTCCCTTTCCTTTGTGGCACTGCCAGCTTTTCTTTTTGGTAGAGCAGCTGCAAGGGAAGCAGGATGGGGGTTTTTTTGTATGCTGCTGTATTAAGGTCAGGAGCTTTGTCCATCTGTACAGGAGAGAGGCAGAATTTGAGTCTTTAATCTCTTCAGTGGATTGAGACAGCAGCTCTGAAGGGGAACCAGAATGGTTTGTGAGTCTCTGGGAACTGGGATCTGTGGCTGCTCCTCAGTAACCTCTGCCCTGAGGGATCTTGTCAAAGTTGAGGATCAAGGAGTGAGAGATCTGATCTCTGTTCACTGTGAAGACCTGTGTTTTTGTGGTGGCTTTTTTCCCCTCAAATTTCAACTCCATAGTTGGCACTTGGATACTTTATTAATCTCAGTTTTTCCATTTATAAGTTGTCTCCAACTTCTTTGCATCACCAAACTCATTTTGTCTCATTTTCTTTTGTAGTTCTATAATACTGTTAAGTAGCAGGGGGTGAGGGACGAAAAGTAGCCTAGAAAATACGAGTTTTAAGTTGCAATTTGTAGAGAAAATTAAGCAGAAACTGGAAATTTTTTTCTTTTTTCTTTCTTGATCTGAATAATACCTCTCATTAATTTAAAAGCTTACTTTCCTGCTTACATTCTTTTATTAGGATATGCTGTTTAGCAATTTTAACTTGGCCTTTTTTGCATGAAAAAAACTCAAGAACTTACTTCATGATGGCAGAGCCTCTTAAAAGAAATATTTCTAGAAGTTGGCTGAGATGATAGAATAGGATTGATATATTGAATAAAGGAAAAGTTCAGCAGGATTGTACTTACAACCTTCGTGGTAATACTTGGACCACTGTTGTTCTCTGTTCATGGGGTTGCTCTTCTGTTCATTGCATGTCTAAATAAATATTAAATATTAAGCATCAGTGGGAATGTCAAATATTGAAGTCTCAAACTGAGTTTAATAGATGAGTTTGAATTTTGTAGATTTAGAACAAATTGTGTATACATTTACCACCAGGAGACAGTCAAAAGCTGGATCATGCTCAGTGATAATTTGAAGTGAGGCTCTATTTGTGCTGTATTATTTAAAAGGTAAAAATGAAACAATGTCAGGTATTAATGTTGCCTTTTTTCTTATTAGTTTTTACATATTCACTGACCTTTATCTTCTGCTTCTCAGGTTGGGGGTGCATTTGCTCCCCCTCTGAAGGATTTGTGCAGGTTCCTGAAAGAAAATCCAGAATATGGAGTGGCTCCTGAGTGGGGAGAAGTTGTAAAACAGTCTGTGAGTATTTGCAGAATAAGATACCCATGACATGAAAGGTGTATGAGAGGAAACAAGGCAAACAGGAAAAAATGCATGCCAAGAGGTGTGATTTTCCTTTCTGGTATTACATTACAGCAAACGTGAGTCAGTGTCAGCTTTCTGCCAGCTTAGTTCAGTAAATGCTTTGCTGGCACAGCTGGAGTAGGAGAAAGGGGTGGAACAGTGACTGGCAACCCCAAATTAGAGATTTTGTTGAAGATGCTGTGATACTGTGACTTTTCATGCCTTAAATGTAGCTCTAGTGGCTTTAGGAAAGATGTTAGCCAAGGAATTATTTATGAATAAGAATACTTTCTCTAAAGTTCCAGTTAGGAAGAAAAAAATGCTTAATTTAAAATATTTTACTTTTAATGTGCACCTTTTAGAAATTAGGATATTGAGGATACTATCAGTTAGTCTTGCCTTGAAGATAAGGACATATTTTGAACTTCAAAATGTTGTGTTGTATAGTGTACACCTCTGAATACAGGTATAAATAATAGCAGAATTACTTGAGAAAATAGTAGTTATCTGCAGCAGAGAAGAACAGAACTTGTTCTGAATTCCTGTAGTTGTATTAAGCTAATATAAATTAGAGTTATTTACTGGGGGAAAAAAGGCAGTTGTACTGTGAAGTTGAGTAATAATTGATCTTAGGATTGCCATTTGAAAAATGAAATTTCACGACAATACATTTTGGAGGGAATATTGGTGTTCATTGCAACTCTTTTTTTGTTGTTAGGTAGGAGGACTTAGAGTGGTGAAGTAATACTCTACAAATCCAAAATGAAAATACTCTGAATTTAATTTAAATTCGAGTTGAGTCTTTACTGTTTATTCTTCGGTTTATGGATGAGATGAAATATGAAGATATTAAAGAGACACTAGCAATAATAAAAAGAGTTCAGAGATTGTTGGTCTGTGTGCAATCACACATATTTAACTTTAAATTGAAAACTAATTAAACTGTCAAGTGATTGCTGTGTGATAATATTTCAAAGCAATGCTGGTTTAGATCTTAGATGGAGCTTGCTCCTATAATTACCTGTATTTGGCTTGACGTGCCAGGAAGCCAGTAAGGATGAGTTAGAGAAGGTGTGAGAAGATCCGTGTGTAGCCCTCACAGTGGAGATGGGCCTGTAGACATTTGGGATGTGGTGGCACAAAGTCACCAATTCCAGGGAGCTGTCTGAGATCAGGCCTTTGACACTTTGACACCTGACTCCTCCGTTTGCTGTTCCTTTGCCTGTCTAAGCTCTCAGAGGACACTAAAAGTGCCCCCGTGTCTCCGCAGGGCTTCCTCCCGGAGGGGATGTTCGACCGCATCCTGACGGGCCCGGTGGTGCGGGAGGAAGTGAGCCGGAGGGGGAGGCGGCCCAAGAGCGAGGTCGCCAAGGCCACGGCGGCCGCGGCCGCCTCGGCCGCCAGCGCGTCCCTGAACCCGCTGCTGAGCAACGGGCTGCTGCCGGGGCTGGAGCTGCCCGGCCTGCAGGCCCTGCAGCAGAACCTGCAGCAGAACCTGCAGCAGAACCTGCAGCAGAACCTGCAGAGCCTGCAGTCGCTGCAGGTGACGGCGGGGCTGATGGGGATGCCGGCCGGCCTGGCTGCCGCAGCAGAGGCCAAGAACGTGGCTGCCGTGTTCCCCATGCTGCTGTCGGGGATGGCTGGGCTACCCAACCTGCTGGGCGTGGGAGGACTCCTGGCGAAGTCCGCAGAATCCGTCTCGGAGGAGAAAAAGGGAAACGACTCGAAGGAGACGGATACAAAGAAAGAAAGGACAGAAGAGCAAAATACGGATACTGGCGGTGAAAACTCTGTTTCGAGTTCTCCTTCGACATCCTCTGCCGCTGCAGCTGCCAATCCTCTCTCTCTTAACCCTTTACTTTTGTCCAACATACTTTACCCAGGGATGCTTCTCACTCCAGGCCTTAATCTTCAAATCCCAGCTTTGTCTCAGTCTAATATTTTTGATGTACAGAACAGTGAAAGCAATGACACAGGCTCAGCCAAGCCCACAGAGGAAAAGGAAGAAAATTCTAGGGTTAGAGATCAGGAAGACAAAGGGGGAACAGAGCCAAGCTCTCACAATGAAAACAGCACAGATGAGGGTTCAGAGAAAGCAGATGCTTCATCTGGATCTGACAGTACATCGTCTTCATCTGAGGATTCGGATTCGAGCGATGAAGACTGACCCCAGACTCTGCACTTAAATTATAAACTGATTTTGAATTTATTCTTTAATTATTTCATTGTAAATAACCCAGTGTTGAGTGCATCAATGATTTACTGACCGAACATTTCAGTATTTGTTTAGAAGTGCAAACTGCTTTCAGAGACGTTTTGCATGTAATATTTCTTGAAGTTCATAAGTTTCTGAACTTGTATGTACTATCAAATACACAATGGTGTAAAATTACAACAAAAGGCATTATAATTTTGTTGGGGGGTTAATTTTATGAAAATAATGCTCAAGTAAGAGCTGTATATTTAATATATTTGCAGTGAACACAGAATACTTTATGCATATTATTGATTTAATTTGAATATAGTTTTACAGCCTCCTTGACACTTATAATTTACAGATCAAAACTCAGCAATAATTTGGGCAGCTAATGAATGTCATGAAAGCTGTAGAATCTACATCACCATCCATTGCTTTAATTACATGAAAATGCTCTAGTGTTGTGATGCACTGCTGTTTCCAATTCAGGTACAAGTGTGTTTAAAAGAAGATAAATTTTTCCCAATCAGCCAATTAAACTGGCTACCTGTTACCTCAGCTGAGTTAGTTTAGGAAGTTTACATTGGTTTCTACTACTTGTTTTCAGGTTTTGTTTTGTTTTTTAAAGACATCCTGTATAGCATGTTAAAATCTGAGTTACTTGAGATAAGACTGTTGGGGTTTTCTTTCCCCCTTATTGCAACTGTTGTCTTTGACAGCAGTAAGGGGAAATTAAAGCAAAAACTGTCCTATCTCATGCTACTTGGCACCATGTAGATCTATTTAGTTTACACCTTGCAAAGTTTTGGGCTCCCTCTGCAGAATAAAAAGTCCCAAAATGAGGAGTAGTTTCCCCAAGACTCAGAAGAGGCAAACTGTCATAAAGTGCCACTGAAAAGACCTTTCAACACTGCATAATTCATGTAAAAATTGTTTGTTTGCTTTGTTTGTGTAGATTTCTATTTGTGTTTTATGTCATAAAACCTCCTGGAGTTCCCAGTTAATAATGGTAAATAAAATACAGATAGTTTTGAACTCCTTTTGAGTTTAAACTTCTCTGCAGATTTAAATCTGACTAAATATTAAATATTATCAAAAATCATTATTGGGATATCACCTCATATATTATGCTGAGTTACCCACTAACAAAAAAGCACTTTGAATAGTAAGGAAGACAAATTATTCCTAGAAACCACAGTAACAGGGCATAAGGCATCTGTTTAAGTCCAAATCCTTAGAACCCTTTACTATATAAAATCTAAGATTTGATGTGTGATATGATTCCTCCTTCTTAAGCTGCTATTACTCTGACACGGTCGAGGCCCAGATCCACATTTACAGAACTTCTGAACTGACTGAGACTTCAGGTGACCTTGGTTACATCATTTGCGGTCCAAGAATAGGCAAGTGTTAAGAGAAAATAGATACAGGTACTAGTGAAAGTCATGGAAAAAGCTTTACAAAGGGATAAATTTAAAAATAAAAAACAAAAAACTGTATATTTTGATATAGTTCTGTTGCTTGCTTGTACAGTAAAACAACTGTGTTGTTTTTTATCAAGAACTTTACCAATGAAATATAAGTTTCTATGTGCAAAATAACTAGCCCCATGATTAGAAGCAGTATTAGATGTAATGACACAATTATACAAGTACCATTTGGATTGTGCTGGTTACGTATTTTCCCAGATAGTATTCTGATTTTTGGCCCTTCATGCAGTGTCTTAGCAATAGTGAAAATCAAAAACTGCCAAGAGAAGGGGGGTAGCAATTCATCATTAAAATAAAAAGTATTTCATATTTAATATTTTGCCCTTTGTAATATAGCACTTTTATTTAACTAGGATGCATCTATGAAATAGCCAAAGTTTTACAAGCAGTTATTAACTTCGTTTGCTGATGGAGTATGTCAACAATACCATCACTCCCCACCCTTCCCCCACAAAACAAGTCCTAAATCTTGTGGCTAAAACCTAATTTATATCAGATTTATGAAATAAAGTATTTTCCTATTACGGTCAAGTAAGTTTGGTTACTGTTCTAGTGATTCTTTCTATGTGATAAGGCAATTACAGTTTCAAGTAATGAAGGCTGGTGTAGACTTGAACATAATTATATTTGGGTTATTTTTCATCAGTTTGATCCAGAGGGGGAAAAGTGTCCCACTATCAGCTAAACTATATGCAAATACGGTTGTATAAAGTTAAGGGTTATAAGGAAACCTCAGTAGAATTACACTAATACTGAAGTTAAAATTTAAAAGGATATCCAAGGTGATGATAAAGTGTGTGTTGGTAGTTACTAAAAAAACCTTAGCTGTTATTGCCTTGTATTTCTATCCCTTGTTTCAGGCTTCATGATCCAAGTCTTAGTCCAGGTTTTTTTTGGACATTTGCAATATTTGCCAGTTGTGTTCTGTGTAGTCTGAATTTGCTTTCTGTAGTTGAACAAGCGTCTTAAAAAGTCATTTGTAATTTATTGAATTACTTTCTATGATGTTCTATAGAGCAAATGGAAGTTTAATTATTTTTTATTAAACATATTCTTTGACTACCCGTGATGTCAGCCTCAGTATGTGAAAGTAATGCTGTGTAAGGATTAAACATGTATCTTCCAGCAGCAAAAGTCAAGTTTCAGCGCTAAGTTTTAAAACTGAAATTATTCTTAAGACCTTAAAAAACCCCTGCAAGCAAGCCAAGGATGTAACACTCACACCTGCTGCCCAAGACCATGGTTTACTCTTGTATTATTTTACTGGGAATCAATTGCCTCTAATTCTCTTGTCTTCCAAACAAAACCAGCTGTCGTTCCCACCCTTCAGTACTTATGGTTAGAAATGAATGTACGGCCCAGGTTCTGCTCCAAAAGTTACCTTCATTTTAAATAAGCCTGTTGGCAGTGAAGTAAGTACCTTTTCAGTCTTTCTTTTTAAAACCTTGCATTACTTTCCACGTCTTTATTAAGGCAATTAATGGTGTACCCAGCACTTATCATTGTGTGTATTTCACACAGGGCACAGGCATTTCTCCTGAACCCGAGTTGTCTCCTGCTCGTCTGGTGCCACCTTGTTTTAACCTGGCATTTCATTTGAATAATTCAATGGTATCCTTATTTATTTCAGTCTGAATTTTGTCATGATACCCTGATCATCCTCTCTGAACTTCTGCTTCCTCAGATCTGTACACAGGTGATAAAAGTGCAATACACATGAGCTCTGTTCTCAAGTTCTCTGTTGCTTTTTTTGCTTGGCAGTCCTGCAAAATCTCTAATAGTATTTTTTAAATTTATTGTTAGAATCTAGTCTTCTTGGTCTATAAATTAAGATACAAGGATCTATTTTTCAATGAAACTATTCCCAAAGAACAGGTGATCTAGGCACTATATTGGTGGTTAGTTTCTTGCACTCCTTTTAAGTTTTTCCAAACACTATGTGGGGGATGATGATTAGATAAGACTCTTAACAAGGTGTCCAGGGCGAAGTCCTGTCCTATTTGTTTTATTTTGTCTCTGAGGAAGTGATTTGTGCCATGTTACATAGTAATAAATTTTTCATGGATTGCTCAGTGTGACAGTGCTGATCACCCATTAAAAGGAAGGTTTGATCAAGGTCTAATTCAAGCTGTAGTGAGATGAAGTGTGCATGGTGTTCAGGGTTAATATAAAGGGATCTGCACAGTGGTGTTACAATCAATTATTTGTGATGTGCGAATTATAACATCCAGTTTTATAAGCACTTTCTGATCTAGTTCTGTTACACCTGTGATTACCTTCCACATGAGCAGGCTGTTTCAGTGCAGTGTGGGATTTACACTGCTGGAGCTGACCAACATTTAAAATTTTATATCTGTACATTTTTGGGACCTTGGGCTCATGCTGGTGTCTGCAGAGGAGACTAATTGTACTGGTGTAGCCACAGTTTACAAAATAACTGTCCTGGCTTATCTAAATGTCCCTAATGTTACACAAACAGCCAGTATAATTTCTTTGTTACACTTAGAGGAAAAGGAAATAAAGATAATAGCTTTCCAAGGTTTTTTATTATTTTTTTCTTGAATGCTGCCTCCTTTTAGGTTCTCTCATACAAGGAAGGAAGGAAACTACAATGCCCGAGATCCTGCATGAAGTTACACTGCAAAACAAGGACTTGTTTGCTCTGCCTCCTGTGTGCTTCCAGTGTGAACGAGGCCTGCCTGCACAATTCCCATTAGTGTTCCAGGTAAGGTCTCAGGAATAAAAGGGAGGCTGGTTTGGGAAATTCTTGGGATCCTATAGTCAGATACAGTATCATCATCATCTCTCATTCCCTAGTGCTCACCAAAACCAACAATGGTACTCACACTGTTCTCTGTTCTCAGAGGATAAAAGGCTTTGATTTGGGAAGTGCCATGTCAGCTCCTCTGCTTGACACTGACCTGAGAACAGCTGCTCAAAGCTGGGGACAGGAGCATCTTCATAGGGAAAATGTCTGAAACTTCAGGGCAGTAAAAAATGGAGTATGTATGTATGGGGTATGTATGTATGTATGTATGTATGTATGTATGTATGTATGTATGGGGTAGCCAAGCAGCTGCGAGGGACTCGGGTTGAGAGGGTGTTTGTGGCTGTTACTTGTGATACTGGTAGATCTCACATGGAGTCCAGTAGTGGAAATGAGTCAAGTAATTAACATGCCAAATGAGGATAACTCGTTATTATTCTTGCATCTTTTTAATGGGGGAAGAGTGAGGGGGAAAGAGGGGAGAGGTGAAGTGGAAAAACCAGTGAAGCTAAGTCCTCAGGGATAAAAAAAGATTTCACTAAAATGTTACTTGTCTAAGTTTTCAGTGCACCATTAAATGAAAAATTTTCTTAAAGTTTTCTACACAAGAGCAGTAAATTAAACCATTTATTTACAAAGTCTGGATGCATAAAACCATAGGGAAGTACACAGGTGTAATCACAGCATAATAACCTTCCCTTTAACCTCAGCTTTGTTCACCTTTCAATATTGTGGGGGTTTGTTCCTCCTTTTTTTTTTTTAATGGAGGATTTTTAAAAACACATGAATGTTTCTCTGTAGAAATTAAATACTGTAATAAGATATTGCTGCTTGCCCTACATCATTTATATAGTTTTGTGGGTGGCAGAGAGCTTCCCGTCAATGCCCTGCATATCTCAGAGCAGGGACTTGGCCTCACCACAAAGTTAACACCACCTCTGTGTTAAAAAAAAAATATGTAAGACATCCAATACAGCCTAATGACTAGTTTCTTAATGTTGTAAGTTGTTCTGGTAGTCTGGGGGCTGCAGGTACTGGGGGGATCCTGCTGGCATCACCATCTTCCAGCGCCAGCTCGGGGTTTCTGTTCTCAGTGCTGGGTAACGATGTGTATTTGTGTCCTGAATCGTATCTCCGGTCAGCCAAATCTTTTCTTGACATTTCGTTTTTTCCCCGTGAAGCTTTCAAGTTTGTAAAATACCAGTAATACAAAATCAAGCTGACAGAGTCAATAAATATCTTTTAATCAAGCGCAGCGTCTTTTATTGATCACGTAATTGGCATGTACCTGCTCTAGGACTGACCTCTCCTTAAACCTTATTTTTGCCAGCCTCCTCTCTGCTCGGTTGGGCTTGAGCGGGGGAGCTCTTTCTGTCTCTTTCCCTTTCCTACCCCCGACTGTTTATGTGTGTATGTGTGTGTGTGTGTGTGTG